>CM066045.1:25459632-25593232 GCA_033557465.1 Ichthyophis bannanicus | reverse complement strand
ATATCACTGTATATATTCAATGTATATATCATCAGTGTATGCAGCCATATCTCCATTGTGGCCGGCCTTGCCAGATGGCTCTGCATTAAGACACTATAATATAATCGTTTATTTCACTGTAGCTTCCAATTGCATAAATCAATGTTAAAAACATATTGTCCCATTAATCAGCCATACCTATATAGTGGCTACAATAAACCACGCCACCCCTATCATAGGATAAACACATAGCTTTAAAATCACCGAGAGCGAAGTAAAGGGTAAACATCCTGTGAAACCACAGAGGGAGGGGAGGATGATTAAAACTTGGTCATTGAAGTAGGGGATAGCAATGAGATCGTGTGACCAAAATTATCCAAATAGCTTCCAAAACCTCTGCATTGGGTAAAAAGACCTGAGAAATATATTAATATAGCCTCTGTAAAAATGTTTGGTACTGTAAATAAATACTCCTCATATAAAATCATCACACATTGCCAAACGACTAATCAAATCAATAGCCCCCCACAAAAAAGTAAGGCCAAGGTAGATAGGTGAAAAACAGAACAGAATATGTACAATAAATAAAATAAACTGAAGTAATAAAACAAGGATGGACAATTATTACTGAGTAATGTCATAAAAAACCAAAAAATGCTATAATTAAGGAAGGCACAACCCAATGGCCTAGTTAAATAACTAAATAAATAAATGGATTCATAGGACAATAAAAACCTAAAAATGATAAAACAATAAAACCGAGGGATGGGAGAATGTACTAAGTCCGTCTCCATAAAAAGACAGAAAGGTCAAAATCTTCGAATGAGACCTCTAGGATGTAAAGTATCCATCTGGAAAATAGTTTTCTATTCTAGCACTAAGCAAAAAGTTTTGTCTGAATCTCCTCATCTCCAATGAGGATTGTACCTGCTTATGAACGAGATGGGGGACTACCTCTCTTGAGGCAGTAATAATGGGCCAGCAAAAAAGTCTGCTTTGAAGACCAAAGTAGTAGCGGCCGGCAGATGTCTGCCAACGGAACAGAGCGGAGATGAGCTTACTAACGGCAGACTTTCGCCCTGACACTGGTGGGGCCGTGACTCGAACCTGCAAGTGACTGAGGGCCGGCCTGCCCTGTCCGCCCAGGCGATACAGTCTGCTACCACAAATGGACAGGGTACCCTTGGAGACAGGTAACCCCAGCCTATTAGGGTCAAAAGAGACGAAGAGCTGGACAGCCCTTCGATGCCCCTGCGTACGGTTCAAGGTAGAGAAATACAACGTCCTCCTTACAGTCCAAGGTATGCAAGAACCATGTCAGCCCGGCTTGGCATGCGGGCCTGGGAAAAAAGGCGGAAGAACTACCTCCTGATTGAGGTGGAAGGAGGAGGACAACCTTTGGAGGGAACTTAGGATGAGTCCTTAAGACCACCCTGCTCATTTATAGAACCGTGTGTTAATGGTCTATCAGAAACCAGAGCTTGTAGTTTCACTCCCCAGACCGCTCTGGCCGAGGTAAGAGCTACCAAAGAACGCCGCCTTCCCCAGGAAAAGGAAGCGTAATGACAGGTAGCCATTGGCTCAAACGGTGGGCGAGTAAGTTGTTGCAAGACCACATTCAAATCCCACTCAGGATGCTGGTGGACAAATCGGGAGGCTTGAACAAAAGCAGGTCGCCTTCTGAGGAGGAAACGGGCCACTAAGGGGTGTGGACCGGACAGAGACTGGCCCTTCACCGGAGAGGAGTGGTGCGTTGGTAGAGCACTGAGGTTGAACCTGAACAGAGTTGGATTTAAGGCCTAGGTCAGACAGGTGAATCAGATACTGCAGCCACCATTGGTACCAGGCAACGAAAACGGATCCTCATTGACCGCTGAGCCACTACCAGGTGGAGAACCTACGCCACTTGAGGGCATAAGATTTCCGGGTGGCTTGTCTCCTCGGGGCCAAAACCACCTCCTCTACATTCCCTATTAGACGTCAGAGGGCTAGAAACTAACCTTTCAGCAGCCAGGCCATCAAATGGAGGGACTGGAGGTTGGGGTGCAAAGCTAGGATGGGCCTGAGGTCTCCTGTCCTTTTTGGTACCAGAAAGTACCTGGAATAGAAGCTTCTTCCTATTCAGGTGGTGAGGCACCGGTTACCACGACCAACTCCTGAAAGGAGGAGGTTCCCCTCTGAGAGTGGAGTCTTGGAGGCCCCCCTGGAAAAACAGGAGGGAGGTATAAAACTGGTTGAAGTGGAGCAAGTAGCCCGTTTTGGACTATGCTCATGTATCCCATGGTATCCCCTGTTATAGTCTGAACCATCTGTTGGCATACAGTGTCAGCCGGCCTCCTGTGCTGAAGATAGCCAGCTGTGGGAGAGAGCTAATTTATTTATTTAGAACACATTTATATCCCGCTAGCTTCCAGCGATCAGCGAGCGGTTTGATTCTTGCGTTTTGGAGGTAATGTACGATCAGGACAGGGGTGGGGAGTATATACACAGGGTCTGAGGTGGGTCACTGCACACAATGGTTAATGTTTTGGGGCATGGAGTTACACATATTTACATTTATACAATACATATTTACAACATTTTGGAAATTCACATTTTTTACATGGCTATTACATAGTTTCCCACATAAGGCGGATTTCAAAAAGCATCATATTTATCATGTTTACTTTGCTACGGTTGCCAATGGAATTTGCGACTTATGGCTGGTTGTAGTAGCCATTTAAAATAGGTGGGTTTTTAACTCTTTCCTGAAGACTTTTCATGTCGTCTGGAGTTAATATCGCAGGTCAACAGGGAGCTGATGCCATATAGTAGTCGCAGAGAGAAAGAGAAGGCTCTGGCGACATGTACTTGTTTTCACAGTTCGGATTTGCATTGGGGCACTGCAGGCGTGCCCAAGTTGTTGAGTTCTTCTATTCCTATTTGGCTGGTTGTTGTGCTGATTAAGAGAGTACAGGAAAGATGGGGCGTATGTTGTTGATAAGATTTGAACGTTGTTACTTAGCATCTTGTACTGTACCCTAGCTGGCACAATTGGAAGCCAATGAAGGTCGATTAATATTGGGGTTGATGTGATCAGATATTCCTTGTTCCCATTATGAATCCTGGGCTGTCCACTTTTTGGCCATTTGAAGGATTATTTAGTGATTTTTTGGGTAGAACCTTGGAGGATGGCAGTTACAGTAGTCGATGGTAGGGGGGGCTGGCATAATGAGTGCTTGAGACCCACTGACCTGAAGTCGGCATGGTGCTATTATTTTCCTTAGAGGTTGTATCCACCCTACGTTTATGGAAGATTGGTCTTTGTCTTTGTTTGAAAATAACGCAGGTGTGACTCCATTCTTAGGTTGGCCCAGTCGAGTGTGGGACTCCTAGATATTTGATTGTCCTTTCTCTCTTTTGCTTTGTACGTGTTGTTGCACAGGGTGATTGAGTCAGGTGACTTGCATTTTGGGTTTGCTGCTGGACATGTACATTACCTGTCCTTTTTTTTGTGTGGTTTAATTTGTCATGTTATTTTTCTGTAGCCATAGAAACCATCCTCGTCCAGGCAGTTTTTCGAAACTGTGCATATTTAGGGTGAAGTGGAAGTCAAAACCACCACGCTCGCCTGCGGCCCGTGCAGGAGCTGGAGCTGGCGGCTTGGGGGATTTCTGACCTACAGGGCGCCATGTCCCTGTCCCCTTGGCCCTGCTGCCCTGTTGTGGGAGCTGTAGAGTGCCTGGGAATTGAAGGGTAGGAATTTTGGTAGGCCAGAGACTTCCTCGGGTTAAAAGTGCTTTTTCCCGCGGTGGAGCCCCTTCTTCTGTGAAAAGGGGCAGAAGACTTTCTGGACGAGCGAGAGCCTTCCTCAGTTCTCGATTCTGCAGCCTTTTCAGCCATGGGTTTTTTATTTATTTAACATTAGTTCTATACCGCCTTCTCCTTCAATCATAGGAGGTCTCCACAGACAAACAATCAAAATGTGTTTCAGGTGTTTCCATGCAGTGGTGCGTGTATGTGTGTTTGAGTTGGTTGTGTCATTTGATTTGGTTGAACTTACTATAATGTGCGCTATTAATTACAGGTTGAGCTATTGTACTTTTCTCTAGCTATACAATGGTTGAGCTGTTATACATTCTATATGCAATGGTCAGGGTGTGGGTATGTCCATTGTTCTGGGTTTGCCAAAGAGGTTCTCACCCCGGCAAGGGATTTTTTTATTTTTATTTATTTAACATTCATTTTTATACCGCATCTTCCAGAGATCAGTTGTGGTGTACAAACAACAACATTTAACAAAGCTAAGTTTGTTTTACATAGATATCAACCAACTTGTCCTGGACCCATGGCTCGAGGTCCGATGACTGTAGCCAGGCCTGACGGCATGCACCGATGCTGGCCACTGCTACTTGGGCCGAAGCCATGCAAAAGCCATCATAGGCTGGCGTTTTGAGATTTTATAGAACTTCGAGCACTTCTCGAATCCCCGATGACAAAGCCCTGAACCTCATGCAAAGGTTCCTTGGACGAGGCCAGCAGAGAACCCGGCAATCCTCCCCTTCGCCAGGCCTCAGAGGTACATGCCCATGTACAGCTGGTAGGTAAAATCTGGACACGGCAGCGCCCAGCATAGAGCCCTGGAAGCACTTTCTTTCTACCGAGGCAATCCAGGTTCCGGGTCTCCCGGCGGGGGGGGGGGCACCGAGGAGTGCTTTTCTTCTGCAACTCTTCATACGATGACCATGGACGATCTCCCACAACCATGGAAGAGTTGGTGCGATAGCTGTGCCTTCTGGAATCCAGGGCTCTTACAGACTCGATATATTGAATCGACCCGTTTGCTGAGAATCGGCGCCCGAGGCCAGTGTCCTCCCACATGCGGAAGAGCAGCCGGTCCAGATCATAGGAACCGGGTACAATAAAGGCCTCCTTCGGGGGAGAGTCAATACTGGAGGGGTCGACCGGCTCGAGGCTTCCCTCCTCGGGTATCCCGCGGGGAAGGCCAAGGGCCTTTGGCCATATCCCTCACGAAGTCCCGAGACCTGGTATCCTCCGAGGGGGGGGGGGTGACCTTCTCCGAGGGGGCTGGCTCGGACTCCCGGCGAGTTCCAATGGGATGCACCCAGGTCCGAAAAGTGTCTGGGGGAACTCCTCTCCTCCCGTCTCCCACCCCGACCCCTCCGCGGAGGAATCGAGCGGCTCGCGGTCGGGTGCGGGGCCCACCAATGCCATCGCGCGCCCGACGCCGAGGGTACTGGCATCGACGACCTCGGTCCCCGTACGGGAGGCCTCGGTGAGACCTTGGTTCGAGGATCGACTTGCAGACCCGAATGGACTGCGAGGATGATTGCGCCTCCGTCTTGGCTCCAGGATCGGCTCGCTGGCCTCCGGGGTCGACTTGGATCGTCGAGGTCCCAGTGGTCAGGGCAGATGGCACCGGTCATACCGTGGTGATCAGCAGCGTTCCATGAAGGCAGCCAAACAGCAGACGCTTCAATGAAAGGTAGCCAAACCAGCTCTCCAAGGCGTCAACCTGAGTCCGAGCTCAGGAGACTCAGGCAGCCATCCCCCCGACTCGGTGCCCGACAGCGTCAGCGGCCGACGTCGGCTCCCCGCTCCCCCGAGGAGAGTCCACGAGGACTACAGTCACGTCACGTGACATCGGGGGGACTCCGGCTCCACACGAGGCAATTTTGCAGGCCTCTCCGGCTCCGAGGACCCGGGACGGCGGTCGGGGCTATGCGAATTCGCCCACGAGAGACCAAGAGCATCCACCGACGCCGCCCTCGCGGGTTTCTTCTTCCTTTTGTGTCCCCCTGAGGGAGACCCCCGCTCAGAGGAGCCCCGATGATGCTCAAAGTCGGACTCCCGAGACGTCGAGGCCTCTGACGAAGTCCAGGCCCGGCCGGACGCGGAGTCAGAGAAGATCCTTTCTCGCTGATGCTGACGGCTCCTCAATGCCTTCGAGGATATTTTGCCACACGGGCCACAGATCATCAGGTCCATAGAAAACATAGAAACATGCAATGGAACAGAAAAAAGACCACATGGCCTATTCTAGTCTGTCCTTCCATAACAACAACTACAACAGTCCACATTTTACCTTTAGAGATCCTCTGTGTTGGTCCCATGCTTTTTTGAATTCAGTTACTGTCCTCATCTCTACCACCTCCACTGAGAGGACTATTCCATGGATCCACTACTCTTTCTGTAAAGAAATATTTCCACATATCACTCCTGAATCTATCTCCCTCATCCCATGTCCCCTCGTAGCAGAACTTGCTTTCAATTGAAAGAGGCTCTTTCCCTGAACATTTATGCCACGGAGGTATTTAAACATCTCAATCATATCACCTCTCTCCCGCCTTTCCTCTAAGGTGTACATATTAAGATCCTTAAGTCTGTCCTCATATGCTTTATAATGAAGCCCATTAATCATTTTAGTAGCAACCCTCTGCACCGACTCCATCCTGTTCACATCCTTTTGAAGGTGCGGTCTCCAGAATTGCACACCATACTCCAAATGAGGTCGCACCAAAGACTTATACAGAGGCATTATCACCTCCTTTTTTCTGCTAGCCATTCCTCTCCGTATGCACCCAAGTATCCTTCTAGCTTTTGCCGTCGCCTTTTCTACCTGTTTAGCTACTTTAAGATCATCAGACACAACCACTCCTAGGTCCCGCTCTTCTTTAGTGGACAAAAGTACTTCACCTCCTATACTGTATTGCTCCCTTGGATTGCTGCAGCCCAAATGCATGACCTTACATTTTTTAAACATTAAATCCCAGCTGCCAAATTCTAGACCATTCTTCAAGCTTAGCTAGATCCCTCCTCATGTTATCTATACCGTTCTGGGTGTCTACTCTAGTGCAGATTTTGGTATCATCCGCAAAGAGGCAAACCTTACACGACAGCCCTTCCGCTATAAATCACTAACAAAGATGTTAAAAAGAATCGGACCAAGGACAGATCCCTGGGGCACACCACTGGTAACACCCTTCTCCTCAGAGTGAGCTCCATTTACTTGTACTCTTTGTCGCCTCCCACCCAACCAATTTCTAACCCAAGCAGTAACTTTAGGGTACATCCATAGGGTGCTCAGTTTGTTTATAAGTCGCCTGTGAGGAACAGTGTCAAAGGCTTTACAGAAATCTAAATACACCACATCTAGAGGTCTCCCTCGGTCCAACTCCCTGGTCACCTAGTCAAAGAAATCAATCAGATTTGTCTGACAAGACCTGCCTCTGGTGAATCCATGCTGCCTCAGATCCTGTACATCCGCTGGACTCCAGAAACCTCACTATTTTCTCTTTCAGCAGCGTTTCCAATAATTTACTCACCAACGAAGGTAAACTAACCGGCCTGTAGTTTTCAACCACATCCTTACTTCCGCTTTTGTGTAAAGGCACCACATGAGCCTCTCTCCAGTCCTTTGGCACCCACTCCCCACTCCAACGAGGCATTGAAAAGGTCAGTCAGTGGAGTTTGCTAGAACGTCCCCCTCAGTATTCTAGGGTGATAGGGCCCGAGGCACCGGAGGCAGCAGTCGTGTGTGTCGGGTGAGAGACATCAGTTTCTTACACCGATCACACTTCTTGAACCCGCTGGCAGTCATCGGGGGAAAAAGGGCCCCTGCAAGGTCAAAAGACCGGGCTGCCAGTGAAAAACAAAAAAAGAGCGCGAACGCTAGTCTCGAAGGACAAAAACCGAAAAAACAGCTCCGGGCTCGATACCAGTGTACCATGCCCAGGCGGGAAGGGGAACCGGTGTCAAACCGGCAAAACACCACGAAGGAAAATTCAACTTTTAACCGGGTGACTAAGACACACGTCCGTCGGGCTCCAGGGAAAAAAGAAGACTGAGCAAGATGGCACCCTTGGGCGGGAAGGGGACCGCGCATGCGCGTTGTATTCCCAAAGGCTTTCTTTGAAAGCTGGGGAAATGCTCCGCACGAGGGCTCCGTCGATGCCGACGTCACCCATATGTGAGGACTGACTTCCTGCTTGGTCCTGGAGAAACTTAAGGTCTGAGATTTTGTGGTGAGCTTTGATCCAATGATCAACCAAGGGTTTTTGAATAGTGTTCCATCTATGACAACTTCTGTGTTCGATAATACGTGTTCGCATGTTCCTATTGGTCTTACCTATGCACAGAAGATTACATGGACATACAATGATATAAATTACATTGTGGAAATTACAGTTTGTAAATTTACTCAAAGGATATTGTTTATCCATAAGGGAATGATGGAAAACTCTTCGACAAGTTAGAACATGATCACCGGCAGAACAAGTGCCGCATTGAAAATGTCCCTTGGTAGGAGCACTACATTGAGGGCAGGCAAAGCAGAGGGGACAAGTATGTTGGATAGATTCGGATTCTTCCTATATATAAAAGTAACTCTTGCTCAGTGAAAGAAGGGAGTTTGTATGATGTGCCACTCACGATGAATAATGTCAGCAATTTTATTAGAGCGATTTTGTCCATGGCCTTGTTTTTCTTTCTTCTCTAAAAAGATCAATATGTTTGGTATTTTTAGCTCTTAGATACGCTGCCTCCACATATTGGGAGAGATACATTTTGTCTGCAAATCTTCCTTGTAGCACATCAGCATTAGTCTCAGTTTCCATCTGCTGTACAAATTCACCTGGCTCTAAAAACTGACACTTACTGGCCGAAGTTTTTTTTAAAGTATTGATTATGGAAACTATGGTAATGCAAGAAATCATTCCTATTGGTAGGTTTACGGTATAGAGTGGTCTTCAAACCAAACATATCTTTTATGATCAAAATGTCCAAATAAGAAAATTCTTTTATCACTTATAGAGGCCTCAAATTGTAAGTTAGCATCTAATGTGTTAAAACCATGCCAAAAAAACTTTAAAATTTGACGTTCTCTATCCCAAATTCAGGGAGGGGGGCATCAGGGCCATCCGGATGTCCCCAACGAAGACAGGCCGGTTAGGACCCGATTCTGGACTGTGGTAACAAAACGTTCTTCTGGTGCACAGAATCGGGCCGGGGGGTACGAATCCTCTCCGTAAGGCACCCCCAACTCTCGCGGCTTTGGTCCCCCATCCTCCCTGCGCCCCCGCCGCCGACCAACAGCTAGCCTGCCGGGGCCAGGATCTGGTTGTGGGGGGGTGGGGGGGAGAGAAATCGCTGGGTCAGTGCTGCTTATTTCACCTTTGAGGTGGAATAAGCAGCATGTCCCCCTTTGACCCGGCAGGACATACAGAGCTGTGACCTGAATCGGCCCTCTATATCCTGCTGAGCTGGTCTGCCCCCACTCCACCCAGATCCTGCCCCCTGCTGGGTCTCCCCGTTCTGCTGCTCAGGACATATGGGGAGAGCCAGAGGGAGAATTGGGCCCACCGAGACGTGCAGCCCCGCAATCCATGTCCAAGATTGGGCCCTTAGGCACCAGTTTCTGGGTTGCCCAAGCCTGAGAATGCAAAAGGCCTGACTCACGGTCTCATCCTTTCACAGAAGCAGCACTCTAGCATTTTTAAAAGGCAAAAAGAGGCACTTCCTGTCTCTTGCAAGAAACAGGAAGCACCTGTTCTCACCTTTCAAAAACACCATGGTGCCAGCTGCTGATGCACAGCACAGCAGTGGGAGTGAAGCCATGTCATGGAGAGTGTCAGGAGCCACATGCATCTGTGTGTCTTGTGGAGACTGTCGGAGACTGCATGCTTGTGTGTGTGTGTGGCAAGGCTGTGTGTGTATATGTTTGCTGGTGCTCAGTGTGTGTGTGTGTGCGTGCATGTGTGTGTGTGTGCGTGTGCATGTGTGTGTGTGTGCGTGTGTATGTGTGCGTATGCGCATGCAGGGCAGTATATGCGCATGTATCTGTTAGTGGGGGGGGGGGAGTGCCTGTGTGTGCGTGTGTCTTGGATTGCTGGGTATATGGGGGGGGGGCTGTGTGTGTGTGTGTGTGTGTATTTGTTGGGGCAGTATGTCTTTTGGAGGAAGCACTTTCCCCTGTCCTCCTGCACCCATTCTTTGTCCCTCCCACCCTCTTGTACTGTTCCCCCATCCTATCCTTCGCTGTCCTCTTTCCTCACCACCGACCCACCCACCCATGCACTCTATCAAGCCTCACTAGCTCTTCTTTTCTACTCTAACCCTGCCCCCTTCTTTCCTGGAATGGAGAAGTAGCCTTATGGTTAGAGCACAGGCTTAGGAACCAAAAGATGAGGGTTTGATTCCCATTAGTACTCCTTGTGGTGTTGGGAAAATCACAACCTCCATCAACTCAGAAAAATCCAAGTTATCAATGTTCCTGCTTAATGTACGAGTACATTACCAAGTTTAAGTTACTATGTAAACCACAACCCGAATCAGCTGCAGCAGAAGGAAGCAGGCAGTAAGCTTCCTTCCCACTGCCGGAGCCAATCAGGCTGCTGCTACTGGACTTAAATTTAAAGGTGCGCTCAGGCACCCAGTTTCTCCTCCACGATATGATTGGCTGCAGTAGAAGGGAGCAGGCAGGTAAGTTCCTCCCTGCTCCCCACTGCCAGAACCAGTCAGGTTGCCACTGCTGGACTTAAATTTAAAGGTGTAGCTGCGCCTGGTGGGCCCGCACCAAAGGATCTCCCTAGAAGCCCTTCAGCGTGGACCAAGGCGGAGGACTATCCGCATCTTTCTCTACCCCCATTAAGAACAGGAACAGCATTACATCACACAAAGACAAGTGGAACCATGGACACATTCTCACCAACCGAAAACCCTAATTCTCCATGGCAGACAAAGCAGACCATGCTACCCCTATACTACTCGCTACTCACCATCACACCCTTACTTACTGAATACATCTCCTATATACCCTCTCAGACTTACACCTCCCCCATACCCACACCACGTGCAAACCCACAAAAGACCACTACAAGCACAACAAACCTCAAGACACCACACCTCATACAAATAAAATATGAAAACAATCACACCCTAACTCCCTCAATAACAGCACAAGCTATATGATGTGCACTAATAACAAGCCTGCTCTCAGTAAGGAACCAAAATACCCAGCATAAAAGACCTCTTCACAACATACCCAACTTGACCTGATCTGTATAACCAAATCATGGCAATAGGACTTTGACTTGGTACTTATGATCCAACTCCCATCAGACAGATTCGCCCCTCTTTCACTGCTTGTGCACAGAGTGGAGGGGAGGAGGGATGCTAATCATAACACAAACACATTTTCATTTCCAACCTCTCACCATGGAAAGCTCAGAATAAATAGACATCCTGACCATCACCAACAAACAACTAACAAAATCTGACTTGTCTATAGGCATTGAACCAATGCTACCTTCGAACTATCTCACCTAATTGAAAACTTCCTAGAGCACAGCAGAGCGATGAAAGACCTACTCATCCTGGGAGACTTCAACCTTCCCTCAGCACAACATAAATATGCATCAGCCTTCATACAAGCCCATGACAGCCATGGACCTTGAACAATCATTCAATACCCCATACACAACAAAGGCAACTTACTCGACCTGATTTTTAACACCCAAAGAACCCATGCAAACACACCCCACAATATGCCACCACGCCATGCCCTAGTCAGACCATAGCCTGATCACCTTTCTCCTTCCATTTAACACCTCCACAAACCACACCACTCTGCAACGGTCAAACAGAAGGGTCAATGCTTTCCACAAGGAATTCTTCCTAAAGAATGTACTACCGCAACTTGAAAATGAGATAACAGAACCCAATGCCCTCATAACAAACTGGGTCTCCATCAGTGAAAGAACAGGCAACTACCACCGCAAAATACAACCACCAAGAAAACCAGGGCACCATGATACACCTCTGACCTCTGGAAGCTAGAAACTCAAAGGAAAGAAAATGGACAAACACCTCTACACAGCCCTGATGTACTAAACTACCGCCAATGCCACTGACAGTGCAAAACAAACCTATCACTCTAAACTAATCACTAGCCCTATAAACAGATCAAGAGAATTATTTGACATTGTTAAACAGCTCACAAAAACCTTTCAGCTACCAATCTGATCTTAACAAACCACCAAACTCTAGCACAAAACTACAAGCAACTCCTCCCTCATCCCAACCCCCTGCCTCCCCGCCATCCAAACCTACACCTCCAGCACTTCCTGGACAACCTTTGACTCCATTAATGAAGACAACATTACAGCCTTAATCACATCACTCAACACTACAACATCTCCCCTCGATCCATGCCCAGTCAGCTGGATCAAAGTAGCCAGACAGGAACTCAGCCAATCCATACTTCAATAAGGATACATGCCACAATGTCTGAAATAATCCTTTATCTGTCCTACCCTCAAAAAGCCCAACTTCAACCTGATGGACCCAGCATCCTACAGACCTATTGCCAGTCTTCCATTCATAACAAAAGTCATTAAGAAAGCAGTACAGTAACAACTCCAGAAACATATTGATAAGAACAACCTCCTCGACCCCCAGCAGCATGGTTTTCGACCACTCCATGGTATAGAAACTCTGATGGTCTCACTCACAGACACACTCATAAAAGTAGCGCAGGACATAACATAGGGATATATCATGATATTCCTTGACATATCAGTGACTTTTGATACAGTAAATCATGAAATTCTTCTTCAATGCCTCCAAGCCACTGGTATGCAAAACACTGTACTTCAGTGGTTTGAATCCCACCTCACCAACAGGCAACAACAAATACACCCCATACCGACAGACATAAGGCGAACCACAAAGAACCACCATATCCCCATTGCTCTTCAACATCCACCTGAAAGCACTCTGCCAAATCATCAGAACACAACATCAACTTCCACATCTATGCAGATGACATCATGCTCTAAGGACCATTCAACCATAATCAGCCCACCAACACAAAACTCACACAATGCTTCATGGACATCTCACAATGGTTAGAAAGAAACAACCTGAGCACCAACTATAAAAAGACTGAAGCTCTTTTTCATCACAAAAGACATCAGCTTCACTACACCGGCACTCCATGGACCCTAAATAATACCAAAATAAAGGTACAATCCGAAATCAAGTATCTTGGAATTACACTGTATCAGCACCTCTCCCTCAAATCGCAAAATACAACACACCGCAAAAGCCGTTTACCACAAAATAAGAACCCTTCAATGACTACGCCCCCTCCTTGACCCACTGGACTTATGCTCGGCATTCCAAGCCCAAATCCTACCGCATATGGACTACTGTAACTCTGTTTTACTAAGACTTTGCTGCACTTTAACCCTGATCCCCCTCCACACAGCTCTGCACACTGCAGAACACATCCTCAGGGGAACCTCAAAATATTATCACATAACACCTCACCTTCAAACAACTGCTGCAAAGGCATATTACAAATTAAAAATCATAAGGAGACTCAAACCTATCCTAAACCAAGACCACTTCAGAACTGCATGTCAGGCAATTATCACGCCTATAATAGACTACAGGAACTCCTATATTATGATCTACCTAAACAAACCATTACACCCTCTCCAATTAGTGCAGAAACACAGCAGCAAGGATTATTACAAACACAGCAAAAAAACTGAGCACATCACTCCAGTGCTCCAGAACTTCCACTGGTTTGCCCATAGAAGCTCGCACAAGATTTAAGGCGACTTTAAAATTTTTAAAAAATGATTAACATGTCTGCCAATGCCATCCAGAACTTAATAACCAGACACATCAGCATGAGGACCACGGAGATCCAGTATGGATAACAAGATAGCCACTCCACCTGATTACCAAAGAACATTTTTGACATGTTCTCTGTAAACCGCTCCTGATCTCTGGAAGGGGCGGTATAAAAAAACACACAAATAAATAAAAATAAATAAACAAACAAATCAGGCAACATCCAGAAGGGCACCATCCCTATATGCAACAGAATTATGGAACACTCTACCTGACAGCATGAGAGCCATGGAGCGACTTAAAAGATTTCAAGCATATGCTCAAGACTATATTATTTGTACAATACTATGGTCCCTCCCAGAGCCTACAAATCAATCTAGGATTGTGATTGCATACAACAAGCAATGTCTTCTTCTGTATATTGTAAATTATGATATTTATTACTCCCCTGTACCCATACCTTACCCCAATACCTTTCCTCACTCCTACCCCATAATTGTACTTAACTTATTTACATGTAAACTACTTTTATTGAAGGAAAAGGTGGTATATAAAACTGGTTAAATAAATAAATAAAAACTGCACAGGCTCCACTTACCAGCCAGAACAAATATAAGACGCTTCTGATAACACATAAAGCACTCAAAAGCATTCTTACCTCTCACCAACACACATTGCTTCAAACCCTGCAACATAACCCCGCAACTTGACATTCTACTATGAACACCTTAATCATCCCCCACACAAGAACAAAATCAACCCAACAAGCCTGCGCTCAAGCCTTCAAATTGTACACACCATCAGCCTGGCATGCTCTCCCAGATACAATACATACCATCACAGACCTACCCACATTCTGAAAACCCTACTGTTTGTCAAACACTTTATCCCACCACCCCCATAAAAACCCAACAACAGTAAACACTAACTCAAGGAAACCAAAGTTTGATACACTATGCTTTACATACCCCGATGTAAATAATGATAGATGTCTAGAACCATCTACTTGAGAGTACATAGTTTAATTTCATTACCTGTGTTGTTAAGTGCCATTGAGTCAGTGTTGACTTATGGCGACCCTCTGGACAGTTGACCTAAACTGTGTTCGATCTTCAGTCAGGCGGCTCATTGTTGATAGACTGGCACCCATAGTTGCTGTTATTGTATCAATCCATCTCATTGCCAACCTTCTCCTCTTTTACGATGACATTCTACCTTAACAAGTCTTTCTCCAATGATCTCTCTCTTCGCATGATGTGTCCAAACTATGAAAGTCGAAGCCTTGTCATCTGAGCTTCTAAGGAAAGCTTAGGTTTGATCTCCTCTAGTACTGACTAGTTTGTTCTTTGGGCAGTCCATGATATACACAGTATTCATCGCCAGCACTGCCAGCACCATAATTCAAAGGCATCAATTTTCTTCCTGTCTATCTATCTTTTTCACTGTCCAGCTTTCGCATCCATATGATGTTATTGAAAACACCATGGCTTGAACAAGTCAAATCTATGTACGGAGAGACACATCTCTGCTCTTGAGGATCTTGTCTAGGGCATTCATAAGCCATTCCTGCCAAGAACAATGCATCATCAGATTTCTTGACTGCTTGTCCTTTCTTTATTGATTGTTGATCCAAGTAGGTTAAAGTTCTCAAACTATTTCAATTTCTTCTCCATCAATGATGAACTTGTTGATTTTGCCAGATGTCATGATATTTGTCTTCTTAACGTTAAGGTGCAGGCCCATTTTAAGACTATGTTCCTTGATCTATGATAAGCAAATGTTTTAAAATCATCTTCACTTTCAGCCAGTAAAGTTGGTATCAACATAGTGAAGGTTTGTTGAAGAGTATTCTACCAATCTTCACACCTCAGTTGTCTTCATACAGTCCTGCTTCTCTGATTATCTGTTCTGCACATAAACTAAACAGGTAAGGGAAAGTACGCAGCCTTGTCATACACTTTGCTGATTTTAAACCATTCTGTTTCTCCTTGTTCCGTTGCTTGTAGTGTTGTGGAAAGGTGGTGTAAGAGAATGATCAGGTGTTCTGGTATACCCATGCTTCTTAATGTGGCCCAAAGTTTCTCATGGTTTACAAAATCAAAAGCTTGCTGTAGTCAATAAAACACATATGGATATCTTTTTCGTATTCTTTTGTCTTTTCAAGGATCCATCTCACATGCGCAATGTCGTCTCTCGTTCCTCACCCTTTCCTGAACCCTGCTTGCACTTCGGGCAGTTCTCATTCCAGGTATGTGTGTAGTCCTCTCCTGAATGATCTTGAGTAATATCTTGCTGGCATGTGGGATCAAAGCGATTGTGTGATAATTTTCCACAATCAGTTGGTTCATCTTTCTTCAGTATTGGTATAAACACAGATCTTTTCCAGTCAGTTGGCCATGAATTTGTCTTCTAAATTTCTTGGCAGAGCCTCGTAAGTATTGTAATGGCTGCATCAGATCATTGTAATACATCAATGGGAATGCCATTAATGCCCATGCTTTGTTATTTGATAAGAAAACAACAAAGTCACTGTAGAATTCCGCCGAGTTCAGCCAAAAAAGCACAATACCAAAATACTTTTTTTATGTCGGGGTCCCCCGGCAAGAGCGGGAAGGAGGAAAACCTATCCCCTCCACTCCGGGGAAACCCTTTTATTATTAAAACAGTGTGCAACCCGCACCTCGGGTAATTTTCAAAATAGCGAATAGACACTTATCTCATAAAAAAGCGATATTCAGCTCCCATGGAACACCAGAGTTGTACACGACATGCATGTTTCGAGCCCAGCAAGAGCCCTGTATCAAGTGAAACCGTGTTGAAAATTATCGCTCTGCCAGACGTCGAACTCAACGGACCTTTAAATAAACCAAAAAAGGCAGCTGATTGGCTAATCCTATGTACGTCACCAGAGGAGTCCCAGAAGCATGAGGAAAATGGTCCCCCCACTGAGGCGGGGAAGACCACAGCTACTATAGAAGACTCCACCAATCATGCTCCATGTTAAGTCCCAAAGGAACCACAGTTTTCAAACGGAAGATCCCACGTTGTTCACGTTCCTGCAGTTGACGCTCCCAATCACCCCCTCGAGGGGTGACAGTCACAGTATCAATAACTCTCCAGCTAAGGTCCGCAAAAGTATAACTCACACAGGGCATATTACTCACCTACTGAAGAAATATTAGCATGTTCTGCAACTTCATTCGTGTTTTCAGAAGCCCCTCCGGTTGGCTTACACCAGGGGCAGCAATTTAAAGGACAGGCTAGTTCATGCGTCTTTACATTCATCTATTTCGATGCCCGAAGGCTCGAGACCGGGCCATTGGGCTTGTCAGCGATGCCATAAGAACATAAGATATGCCATACTGGGTCAGACGAGGGTCCATCAAGCCCAGTATTCTGTTTCCAACAGTGGCCAATCTAGGTCATATGTACCTAGCAGTATCCCCAAGAGACACAAGTTCCACAATGCTTGTACTGGGTCAAGCATTGATATCTTCGGTCACTTCTTATAATGGTTTATGGACCTTTCCTCCAGGAACTTGTCCAAACCTTTTTTAAACCCAGCTACACTAACACCCTTGTACTACATCATCCTCCGGTAACAAATTCCAGAGTTTGATTACACGTTGAGTGAAAAAATATTTTCTTTTATTAGTCTTAAATAGTTTACCCTGTAGCTTCATTGCATGTCCCCTAGTCTTTCTATATTCTGATAACGTAAACAGTCGATCTACGTTTACCCGTTCCACTCCGTTCATTAATTTATAGACTTCTATCATATCTCCCCTCAGCCGTCTCTTTTCCAGGTTAAAGAGCCCTAACCTTTTTAGCCTTTCTTCATAGGAGTATCCTTCCATCCCCTTTACCA
Source organism: Ichthyophis bannanicus (assembly GCA_033557465.1). Classification (NCBI taxonomy): domain Eukaryota; kingdom Metazoa; phylum Chordata; class Amphibia; order Gymnophiona; family Ichthyophiidae; genus Ichthyophis; species Ichthyophis bannanicus. The sequence continues at coordinate 25,575,744 of CM066045.1, read as the reverse complement.
TTTTGGTGGCTCTTCTCTGAACCTTTTCTAAAATCGCTATATCCTTTTTAAGATACGGCGACCAGAATTGCACACAATATTCAAGGTGCAGTCTCACCATGGAACGATATAGAGGCATTATAATATCTTTTGTTTTATTTTCCATTCCTTTCCTTATCATACCTAGCATTCTATTTGCTCTCTTGGCCACCGCTGCACACTGGGCCGAGGGTTTTAACATGGTATCCACAATGACGCCTAAATCTTTTTCCTGGGTGGTGGTTCCTAATGTGGAACCTTGCATCGTGTAACCATAGTTTGGGTTGTTCTTCCCTAGGTGCATAACCTTGCACTTTGTCCACATTAAATTTCATCTGCCATTTTGATGCCCAGTCTTCCAATTTATCAAGATCCTCTTGCAATTTTTCACAATCCTCTTGGGTTTTAACAACTTTAAATAGTTTTGTGTCATCTGCAAATTTGATAACCTCACTCGTTATTCCACTTTCCAGGTCATTTATGAATATGTCAAAAAAAAGCGGACCCAGCACAGATCCCTGGGGTACACCACTATTCACCTTTCTCCATTGGGAAAATTGGCCATTTAGCCCTACCCTCTGCTTTCTATCTTTTAACCAGTTCCTGATCCACAATAGTACACTGCCTCCTATCCCATGACTCTTTAGTTTTGCCAAAAGTCTCTGATGAGGACCTTGTCAAAGGCTTTCTGAAAGTCCAGATACACAATATCAACCGACTCACCTTTGTCCACCTGTTTTATTCACTCCTTCAAAAAAACATAACAGATTAGTAAGACAAGATCTTCCTTGTCTAAAGCCATGTTGGCTGTCTCCCATTAGGTTGTGACTATCTACATGCTGAGTAATTTTATTCTTTATGATGGTTTCTACCATTTTTCCCAGTACTGACGTCAAGTTCACCGGTCTGTAGTTTCCCAGATCACCCCTGGAACCCTTTTTAAAAATTGGTGTTACATTGGCGATCCTCCAATCTTCAGGTATTAGAGATGATTTTAATGATAGTTCACAGATTACTGATAGCAGGTCTGCAATCTCATATTTCAGTTTTTTCAACACCCTTGGATGTATACCATCCGGCCCAGGTGATTTGCTACTCTTCAGTTTATCTAATAGTTGTAAGACATCTTCCCGATGTATCGATATTTCCTTCAATTCTTCCGCACCTTTAAATACCACTTCAGTCATGGGTAACATCCCTACATCTTCCTCAGTAAAGACCAAAGCAAAGAATTCATTCAGTCTCTCCGCTATCGCCTTGTCGCCTCTTAGTGCTCCTTTAACCCCTTTATCTTCTAATGGACCAACTGACTCTCTCACAGGTTTTTTGCTACGAATGTACTTGAAAAGGTCTTTATTTCACGTTTTTGCTTCCGCAGCAAGCTTCTTCTCAAATTCTCTCTTTGCCTGCCTTATCAATGCCGGTTCTGTCATACCACTTTGGAAGGGACTCAGTGGAGTTATCCTGCTAGGGGAGCAACTTTTACCTTTCAGGGATCTACCACTTGTCAGTCCCGGTTTGTGGTATACATATTGATCTGCCCCTGTTCTGTTTCTTATATTGGCCGGACGATAAGACCAGTCCGAATTCGGTTGGGGGACATGCTTCTCGGATAACGACTGAGACTCTCTCTGCGCCAATTGTTGAACATTGCCTCCAATTTCATCATACTTTTGCGGACCTTCGCTGGAGAGTTATTGATACTGTGACTGTCACCCCTCGAGGGGGTGATTGGGAGCGTCAACTGCAGAAACGTGAACAACGTTGGATCTTCCATTTGAAAACTGTGGTTCCTTTGGGACTTAACATGGAGTATGATTGGTGGAGTCTTCTATAGTAGCTGTGGGCTTCCCCGCCTCAGTGGGGGGGCCATTTTCCTCATGCTTCTGGGACTCCTCTGGTGACGTACATAGGATTAGCCAATCAGCTGCCTTTTTTGGTTTATTTAAAGGTCCGTTGAGTTCAGCGTCTGGCAGAGCGATAATTTTGAACACGGTTTCACTTGATACAGGGCTCTTGTTGGGCTCGAAACATGCATGTCGTGTACAACTCTGGTGTTCCATGGGAGCTGAATATCGCTTTTTTATGCGATAAGTGTCTATTCACTATTTTGAAAATTACCCGAGGTGCGGGTTGCACACTGTTTTAATAATAAAAGGGTTTCCCCGGAGTGGAGGGGATAGGTTTTCCTCCTTCCCGCTCTTGCCGGGGGACCCTGACATAAAAAAAGTATTTTGGTATTGTGCTTCTTTGGCTGAACTCGGCGGAATTCTATAGTGACTTTGTTGTTTTCTATGCTTATCAGTAGTCACCTGTGATGGTTTTTGGTTTTTTGATTATTTGTTATTTGATAAGGCTTTCAATGCTGCTTTGACTTTCATCACCAGTGGATCCTGATCATAAGGCACAGGATGAAATGGCTGTTGGTCCACTTAATCTTTATGATATAATGACTCTCTATATTCTTCTCTTCTCAGCATCATTCAACATGGATACTTGAGCATTTATTTTATTAATTTATTTATTTATTTACATTCCCTTATATACCGCACTATTCTGCATCAGTGCGGTTTACATTGAACAAACTAATATTACATTGAACAGGGCATTATAACTTGGAGATAACTATTTTACAGGGAACATGGGCTATGGAGGGTTAAGTGGCTTGCCCAAGACCACAAGGAGCACCTGTGTGACTAGAAACCCCAGTCCTTCTGGCCCAAGGTTGCTGTCCTCTAGTGGGATTTGAACACCCGACCTTCCAGCCTGAAGTACCTTGCCCCAACCACTAGGCCACTCCTCCACTCCACAAGGTCCATCAAGCCCAATATCCTGTTTCCAACAGTGGCCAATCTAGGTCATAAGTACCTAACAGGTTCCCCAAAAGAGCATCTTGTAGCATTCCAATTATAGGCTGGAATGTTTTCTTTAACACTTGTACCTTTAGGAAAGTCGATCTTGTTCTTCCTCTAATAGTTTCTGATTCTATTTCTTTACATGCATCATTCTAATACTTCTCCTTGTCTTGTCTTGCTGCATGACTTCTGCTATTGCCTCTCTTATTTCTCTGGCTTTAGCTTCTCCACATTTCTGGACAATTTTCAGAGTTTCTTCAGTCATCCATTTTGATTGTTTTTGTTTTTTCACCTTTTGCAGTGAACATAAGATATGGCATACTGGGTCAGACCAAGGTCCATCAAGCCCAGTATCCTGTTTCCAACAGTGGCTAATCTAGATCATAAGTACCTAACAGATTCCCCAAAAGACACAGGTTCCACAATGCTTGTATAGTGTCAATCAGAGATAACCTAGGTCCATTTAAAATGATTTATGGACCTTTCCTTAATAAAATTGTACAAACATTTTTTTAACCCAGCTACACTAACAGCTTTTACTACAATCTCCGGTAACAAATTCCAGAGTTTGATTACACGATGAGTGAAAAAACATTTTCTGTAATTAGTCTGAAATAGGTTACCCTTTAGCTTCATTGTATGTCTCCTAGTCTGTTGATATTCTGATGACAAACAATCGATCTACGTTTACCCGTTCTACTCCATTCATTAATTTATAGACCTCTATCATATCTCCCTTCAACCGTCTCTTTTCCAGGTTGAAGAGCCCTAACCTTTTTAGCCTCTCTTCTTAGGAGTATTCTTCCATCCCTTTTAACATTTTGGTGGCTCTTCTCTGTACCTTTTCTAATAACGATATATCCTTTTTAAGATACGGCGACCAGAATTGCACACAATATTCAAAGTGCGGTCGTACCATGGAACGATATACTTCAAAATTTATATTTTAAAATTAGTGCAGACATTAAACACATTCAAGACACACTACACCAGCATTAGATACAAAACAAGCAATGGATACAAAACAGAACAGCAAGGACAACTGGAGCATCCCAGAGTTGCCCGAAAACCTTTCAAAACGTGCTCACCCCATCCCCACCACGGCAAGCCCAGTCCCAAAGATATATAAGCAAAATATCGACAGAGTAACAGTGGACTGGATAGAACAGTAAACGCAAAAGAAAACCAACAATGCACTTGGAAAACACCAGCTGTGCCAAACTGCCTTATACTAAGACACGAGCCCAGGGGAAAGAGACCCCCCCTCCCCCTCCTATTCGACCAACATAACAATACGTATATATAGCTACCTACCTACAGCAGGGGCCAGAAAGCTAGATATTCAACACTGCGCTACGCTCTTGGGCGGATAGGGTATTAATGAGCGGCAGCCAAAGCTCAAGGAATCGCTCCCACTGACTCCCCCCTAACTGCTTAGCTGTGAGCTTTTCCATATACATCAAGTTTATCAGGGATTTCCTCCAAACCTCAAAAAGCGGAGGGGTACATTCGAGCCAACTACCCAGCAAAACCCTCTTGACCAGCAGGAGACCCCGGTCAATCAAAGCTCGGTGATGTGCTGTAGGCACATAACCTGCCCCCACCCAGCAATGAAAGAGACACACTTGCCACTGCCCAAAAGCCCCCAAACCCAACATCTCTCCCAATTTATCAGTCACTTGCTGCCATAAACACTGAACTCTAGGGCACAGCCAGAACTTGTGGAACAATGTCCCCTCATCCCTCTGACACCAACCACACAGAGAGGTATCCCGTAAGCCCACCTTATAAGCCCACTTATCACTGGCATAGGCTCTCCATAGAAACTTGTACTGCATCTCCTGCAAGTACATCCACACTGCACCCCTAGGGATCCGCTCAAAAGCAGACCGTAAGATCTCCACTGTCAAGTCTAGCAGGCTATCTGCAGTCCAACGGTGGGCGAGAGTCTGGAGATAGGCAGAGTCAACCAGCGGGCAGAGCAGCTGCCTCTGCTCCGCCCAGTCTAGGAGGTCTTTCTCCACCCAACCACCAAGCAACTTACGCGGATCCGTCGTGAGCAATAAGGTTGGGACTCTTTTCCGCAACTGATCAACATAGTGTCGAAGTTGGAGATAGCCATAAAAATCCCTGGGGGCCCAAACGATAAGTATGACTCAGGGCCTGGAAGCTCTCCAAGGCTCCCCCCTCGGTTCTACCCACCAATCCCCCCACACACACTATCCCTTTCTGCTGCCAAACATGGAAGAAGAGCAAAAAGTCCATGTAGCCCGGCAAAAAGTCCGGGTTCCCCACCAAAGGTAAAAGAAAGAAGAGAGCACGTTGAATCCCACCCAACTCTCCGGCAAACCTCCCGCCAGGCCAACCTCAGAGTTCTCAAATATGTATTGTCCCTCCCGCCTCCCCAGGCTGTGAGAACGCACGTTATGAAGTAAATACAAACTATGGCAAGGAGAGGATATTTCCTGCAACTGCTGGACGGGAGCACATCCACCCTCGACCGCGATTAAACCCCAAATATGCCGCACCAAATATCGGAGATTATAACGTCTCAGCGAGGGGAGTTCCAACCCCCCTTCTTCCTTCCTCCGCCATAGAGCCCGAAGCGGAAATCGAGGACGACGACCCCCCCAAAGAAAACCAGTCAAATATCTATCGAACAATCTCCAGTCCTTCGCGAGGACCCAGATCGGCAACAAACGTAGCATATATAGCCATCGAGGAAGTTCCACCATAGAGAACAAGGCGATGCGGCCACGTAAGGACAACGGGAAAGCTCGCCAACGCTGAAACGTGAGCTTCGCCCTGCCAAGCATATACCCTCCACATTCTCTTGGTACAGCCTAGCCGGGCTCGCCGGCAACTGTATACCCAAATACTTGATAGAGCCCGCTGCCCATGCCAGAGGGAAGGCTCCCCGCCAAACAGGTCGCACCTTCCCCCCCACATCTAAAGCCATAGATTTTGACATATTGATTTTCAGCCCGGAGAAACTACCATATTCTTGAATAAGGAGCAAACCCCCTGCAGTGAGTCCTGCGGATCAGCCAAACAAAGAAGCATGTCGTCAGCAAACGCACTTATTTTCATTTCCTCCGTCCCCATCCGGATCCCCACCACAAGGGCCTCCTGCTGGATAGCCTGCAGTAGGGGTTCCAGCGCAAGCACAAATAAAAGCGGAGATAGCGGGCAGCCTTGTCGCGTACCCCTTTCTAAAATAAAGGGCTCCGAGTAGACCCCATTCACACCAACCCTCGCCGCTGGAAGCTTGTATAGAACCTGGATCCACTGGGCAAACTCCCCTCGAATCCCGAACCTACTCAAAGCATCCCACAGATACGCCCATGCAACCCTATCAAACGCCTTTTCAGCATCCAGACTAACTAATAATAATGGTGAATCCTGTGCAAGACAATACTCCATTCCTAAGAGGAGCTTAGCAATATTCTTAGTTGCGTCTCTCCCCACGACAAAACCCACCTGTCTGTCCCCTATCAAAGATGGTAAGAGGGGGTTCAGACGGTTGGCTAATATCGAGGCCAGAATCTTAACATCAGTATTAATTAGCGAGATGGGCCGAAACGACGCGGGGTCAAGCGGGTCCTTACCCGGCTTCGGAATTACAGTAATGTTTGCACACTGCATATCTCTAGGGAGGCATCCCCACTGCAACGCCTCCTTATACATAGCTATCATACTAGGGACTAGCCGAGGGGACAGCAGTTTATAGTACTCTCCTCCAAACCCATCAGGGCCTGGGGCCTTATGCGGTTTCCCTCGCTTAATAGCAGCTTGGATTTCCGTCCCTGTCAGTGGAGCATTAAGCTCCCGCAATTCCCCCTCCGTTAATTGTGGCAAAGCCACTTTATCCAGGAACGCTCTGCTGCTTTGGTAGCGGCACGGTCTTCCTCCTTATACAAGCGGGCGTAAAACCTTCTAAAGATTTCGGCAATATGCTGTGGCTGGCTGGTGCTGCAACTGTCCCTCCCCATCTTTAAGAACCGGGACAAAACATGCCCGCCCGGATCCCGGACCAACCTTTATAAGAGCTTGCCAGACCGATTCCCATATCTATACAGCTTGTGCTGGTAATACTGTAGGGACATCTTAGCTCTTCTCTGAAGGAGCTCATTGAGGGCCAACTGGGCTTTAACAAAACCCTGTTGACTAACCCTAGCCCCCCTTCCATGTAAGGTACTTAACTTGGACTGCAAGGCCTGAAGATTACGTTCCAAAACCACAATGCTATGATCCAAATGTCGACGCCTTTGAGCAGTGAAGGCAATAATTACCCCTCTCATAACCGCTTTACTAGCTTCCCAAAATAAAATAGGGGAACAGTCGGGAGTATCATTGAAAAGGACGTATTCATCCCAATGCTTCTCTAGGAAACATCGAAAATCTTTGTCTTCCCATAAGTAGGCCGGAAAGCGCCATGGCCCCCTACCCTACCCCCCCCTGGCACTCCCAAGTCATCCAAACCATACCATGGTCAGATACGGCTACTGGTTCTATGTCCGCCCGTTCCACCTTTGAGATCGCTTGCTCACTCACCAGAATGTAATCTATCCGGGACCATGTAAGGTGGGCCCTCGACTGGTGGGTGTAAGCACGCTCCCCCGGATGCAAAGTACGCCACACATCCAAGAGGCCCCCCAATCTACACAAATAACCCACCCCTTTTTCAGTCCAAGCCCCCCCTTTGCTCGCCACCGATTTATCCAGGCATGGGTCGCAAGGGCAGTTAAAATCCCCAGCCAGCACTAATTTACCATCCCCCACCCGCTGCACAAAGCCCAACAAAAACTTTAAAAAAGCATGGTCATAAACATTGGGGGCATATACATTGCCTATCCATATCTCTTCATTATACAGTTTGGCTTGGAGAAAAACATAACGCCCCTGCGGATCCGATTCAATCCTCGTCACTTCAAATGGGATACCCTTTTTCACCAAAACCACCACTCCCGCCTTGTGCCCCCCGAGGAAGCCCCATACATGCATGCCACCCAGTCCCTCACCAGCTTTTTATGTTCTTGCTCGCTCAAATGGGTCTCCTGCAGTAAAGCTAAGTGAGCTCCTTTCCTTTTTAGCGCCTGCAAAATTTTTGTGCGCTTGACAGGAGAGCTTATGCCGCCCACATTCCAGGAGATTAGTTTAACACTTTGATTAAGTTATTCCGAGGCTATGACCTTTCACTGCAAGAGAACCCAAATTCACTCCCGGAGCCGCCCAGCCTCAGCCCCAGGGAGAGACTCTACCCCACCCGCTAGCCAACCGTGAGGTCCAAAGGTCCCTAGGCACCCCCCCCCTTGTCTATTCCCACCTCCCCTCCCCCCCCACCCCCTCCCCCCCTCCCCCCGGCTACTCCTTCCCCCCTCCACCCCCCCTTCCCCCCGCTCACCGCACCCTTCTGCGTCCCAACCCCTTTAAAATCACACATCCCACCTCAGCCCAAAAGCTGAGCAGAAGTCACTAATGTGCACCACGGGGCCACCTCGAACTCCCACCCAGCGCCAGTGCCACCACCAGCGACTAAACCCCCTCCCCGCACGCTCCCCCTCTGCTATTCTCTACGACCTACCTAGGCCGCAGCACTGCGGGGGACATGCTGTTCCGCCGCAAGAAAGCCCAGGCCCCTCGCTCAGAATAGGAAAAGAGAAGCGGAAGAGATAAAGAAAACATCCCAGCCCAATAAACAATAAACTATAAACTCTGCCCCACAAAGCAGAGCAATAGCAGAACCCCTGCCCCAAAGCAACTCTTCTAAGCCCCTCAACATAAAACACTTTAACAGAGATAAAATAAAATAGAAATGCTTATCAACAGAGGGCATAGCTCACACAGTCCAGCTACACCGCAAGTCTCCACGGAGCCAGTGGGTAGGCCATCTAAACCCCCACCATCTACACCCGCAGTATCGTATGGGGAATCCCCCAACTCCGCAGGCCTCACAGCAGCTGCACAGCGTCCAGAGTCTGTCTCAGCGGGCCAGGCAGCACTCACGGCACAGCGGTCCCGGTCTTCTCATCAGCTCGCGCAGGCAGGTCCGAATTCAGCCGCTCCAAGTAGGCCTTGGCCTCTCCCGCTGAGTCAAAGACCAAACTTTTCCCCAGATGATGGACGCGTAGGGTTGCCGGGAAGGCCAGGGTAAATCGGATCCTCTTCTGAAAAAGGGCAGTACAGACAGGGGAAAATTCCTTACGCTTCGTCGATACTGCTGTGGAGTAGTCCTGGAACAGGAGGATTTTGGTGTTCTGCAACAAAAGTCCCTCGTGCTGCCGGTAAGCTCGTAACAGGCGCTCTTTATGGGCAAAGTTCAGTACACGGGCGATCACCACTCGGGGTCTTGATCGATTTTCCTGCCTCGGTCCAATCCAGTGGGCCCGCTCCACCTTAAGGTCGCCGACCAAAGTAGGTAAGCCCAGCTCTTCCGGGAGCCATTTCTCAATGAGAGGTAGAAGCTGTTGATCGGTCGTTGTCTCCGGAATGCCCACCAGACGGATAATGTTCCGCTGGGAACGATTTTCCAAATCGTCCAGCTTACTCTGCAAGGCCGCAAGTTGTGCACGTGTATCTGCATGCACTCTCTCCTGCCGTCCCTCATCGTCTTCTATGGCAGACACGCGGTGTTCTAGTTCTTCGATTCTTTGGCCTTGTGCTGCCAACGTTTCCCCCATCACCTCCAACTTGGAGAGAATCTGGTCTAACTTAGGGTCCAAATGCCGAGCCACCTCCCTCTCTAGCTCCTCTGACGCCGAGTCCCCACTCTCCGTTCCCGGCGACGAGGGTTGCATCGCCGCCGAGGCTGGGGCCCGCAGCTTTGGCGCCTTCTCTTTCTCCTTCTCCCGTCGAACCGGAGGCTGCATCCGAAGCACAGTACAACAGTAGGAGGAAGCACTATGTTGGGGTAGATACTCCCACCACCAGCACCAGCCGTCGGGCTCTTAAAATGCTGATTTTATATCAATATCGCCGAGGCGGCCCCGGAGCAAGTGAAAAGACGTCTTCACTTGCTCATGTGTCACGTGACTCCCCATGGAATGTGTCAGACGGCTGCCTAGGGTGAGAACTTACACAATCTTGACGATGCATATATTCATATGATTCTTGCAAGGTATTGTGGGTATTGTAGTTCATTCACTCCCAAACACAGCTGATGACAATAATTTGAGTTGTGAAACCAAGTGGTAAGATCAATAAAATACTTCTTTTATTGATGGGGTTTAATTCACCCAGCACATGTATGCTTGATAGCACTATAAATGAGGTTACTTGCTTGCAGTGTTTAAATGGATAACAAAAAGTCACAAAGTAAACCAGAAAACAACCTTCAGCTTGTCAGGCAATTAGCTAATGTTTTCTTAGCAAATAATTACCAATTACAAAGGTACAAAGAAAGAATAAACTTTGCTGGTTAGGTTAACCTCTGCTTATTTTCCACGCAGATCTCAGCAGTGATTCTCCCCTGCTCACACACACAATCAGGTGCAGCTTTAATTACTATCAATTGACCAGCTGTAAGCCTTTAGCTGGCTGGCTGCTACTGTGTGAACCCAAATCCTGCTTTAAGAGCTGTTTGCAGTGGAAATAAAGAACAAAGTTAGGTTTCTTTGTGATGGCTGATGTGTTTGCTCATAGAAGACTAGCAATAGCATTTAGATAGAGAACAGTCCATATAAATAGTTTCATTTGCTGTATCTCCCTCTTCATCAATCAGCATATGGTCACTATCATACATTGGCACAGACGAGTCTTTCATTAAGGCACTATCATGAGAATGCTTATTCCCTTGCTGCCATTCTCTATTATAGATAGGGTCTGGATCAGTGTTCATACCTGAGCCTCTCCTGCTATCATTATTTCTCTCTGTATAGCCTGGCCAATATGTAATCCAATTCTGATGTCCAGCCTTCCAATCTTGATCCCTGGACACTGGATCTTCTCTCACATACCTTCTGGCCTTGGTCTGAAAGTCCCTTCCACATGCAGTCTTCTCTCTTCCAGGTAGCCACTGGTGATTCCTATCTGTGCCACTCCATTCCTCTGGCTGAATCCAGTCCAATGGACTCTGCTGGCTTTTGGAATACCTCCCAGTATGAGTACTGCCTTGTAATCTCCCAGACCTTCCAATGGCCTTTCTTCTCTTCCTTCCAGAGAGTTTCCTTCTCTCTCTCTCCGCTTGGCTTGGCTTCTGCTTCTCCAGGTGATACTGGTGCTTGTAGCCGTTGCTGTCTCTGTATCTCTTTCTGAAGCTGGGCTGGAGCTTGTAGCCCTTGCTGAAGCTCTCCCTGAAGCTGTTATCTGAAGAATAAGCTCTATTCTTATTCTGTCCTAATGTGTGCTGCTCCCTAACACAGCGCAGCTGTGTTGAATCAGGCCCTGCCCTTTGAGATGAGTGCTTAGGGATTACCTCATAGCTCTCTTGATTGCACACACATTCTCTCACTTCAGCCCCTCTCATGGCTGCTGGAAACCTGGTGCATTCTGGGACTGGTAGTCTTTTATGTGAAAACTCTGTTTTCTTGCTTCTACCAGAACTGACAGGTTGCTTGTTCAGAGTCACATCATCTTTTCTATAGCTCCTACCTGAGCTATGATAAGCTTCCTTATCACAAATGATATAGAACCATTATAATACCCTTTGTTTTATTTTCCATTCCTTTCCTTATGATACCTAGCATTCTATTTGTTCTCTTGGCTGACGCTTCACACTGGACGGAGGGTTTTAACATCTTATCCACGATGACACCTAAATCTTTTTCCTGGGTGGTGGTTCCCAATGTGGAACCCTGCATCGTATAACCATAGTATGGGTTGTTCTTTCCTAGGTGCATAACTTTGCACTTGTCCACATTAAATTTCATCTGCCATTTGGATGCCAAGTTTATCAAGATCCTCTTGCAATTTCCTACAATCCTCATAGGTTTTAACAACTTTAGTTTTGTCTCATCTGCAAATTTGATAACCTCACTCGTTATTCCCTTTTCTAGGTCATTTATGAATATGTCAAAAAGCAGTGGACCCAGCACAGATCCCTGTGCTATTCCACTATTCACCTTTTTCCATTGGAAAAATTGGCCATTTAGCCTACCCTCTGCTTTCTATCTTTTAACCAGTTCCTGATCCACAATAGTACACTGCCTCCTCTATCCCATGACCTTTTAGTTTTGCAAAAGGTCTCTGATGAGGGACCTTGTCAAAGGCTTTCTGAAGGTCCAGATACACTATCTCAACCGACTCACCTTTGTCTACCTGTTTATTCACACCTTCAAAAAAAAGCATAACAGATTAGTAGGACAAGATCTTCCTTGTCTAAAGCCATGTTGCCTGTCTCCCATTAAGCCATGACATGATGAGTAATTTTGTTCTTTATTATAGTTTCTACCATTTTTCCCGGTACTGATGTCAGGCTCACTGGTCTGTAGTTTCCCGGATCACGCCTGGAACCCTTTTTAAAAATTGGCATTACATTGGCGATCCTCCAGTCTTCAGGTATTACAGATGAGTTTAATGATAGTTCACAGATTACTAATAGAAAGTCTGCAATCTCATATTTTAGTTCTTTCAACACCCTTGGATGTATACCATCCGGTCCAGGTGACTGCTACTCTTCAGTATATCAAATAGTTTTAATACATCTTCCCGGTGTAACAATATTTCTTTCAATTCTTCCGCCGTATTACCTTTAAATACCACTTCAGTCATGGGTAACATCCCTACATCTTCCTCAGTAAAGACCGAAGTAAAGAATTCATTCAGTCTCTCCGCTATAGCCTTGTCCCCTCTTACTGTCCCTTTTACCCCTCTATCATCTAATGGTCCAACTGACTCTCTCACAGGTTTTTTGCTACGAATGTACTTGAAAAAGGTCTTTATTACACATTTTTGCTTCCACAGCAAGTTTCTTCTCAAATTCTCTCTTTGCCTGCCTTATCAATGCCTTGCATTTAACTTGCCAGTGCTTGTGCTGTTCCCTGTTTTTTGTCATTTGGCTCTTTTTTCCATTTTCTGAAAGATGCATTTTTGGCAACAGCAGCCTCTCTGACCTCTCCTTTAAACCATGCTGGCAGTTTTTTGGACTTCCTTCCACTTTTCTTAAAGCATGGAATACAGCTAGTCTGGGCTTCCAAGATAATATTTTTAAACACCCAAGCTTGATGTAAGTCTTTAACCTTTGCAACTGTTCCTTTTAGGATTTTCTTAACTATTGGTTTCCTAGACCATGGGATGCTGGTCCAAGGGTTGCAGAGCAGAGATGGCATCCATCTGTCCAAGAAAGGTTGACGCGTCTTCAGTAGTAGACTGCCTAATCTACTGAAGAGGGCTTTAAACTAGATTAATTGGGGATGGGTGAAGAAAGCCCCCAAGTAAGTAATACATTAAATACCTTTATGGAAATGGGTAACAGGGGTAACATAAGGAAATCAGTGTGTATAAATGCCCGTAACATGAGAAATAAGATCCCTGATGTTGAAGCTTTGGTGGGAGTGACCGACTTGGATTTAGTGGCAGTTACAGAAACATGGTTCACAGAAAACCATATCTGGCAAAACTTTATTGAGAAAGGACAGGGTAGGAAGAAGGGGAGGAGGAGTGGTACTATATGTAAAAAATATTATTAAAGCTTTGGAATTACAGAGCTTAAAAGGGAGAGAGCAGGCATTGTGGGTTAAACTAGAAAGAGGGAAAGAGAAATCTTTTTGCATTGGTGTGATATACAGACCTCCCTCACAAGAGGAAGAGGTGGACAGAGAATTAATTAAAGACATACGCAGCATTGCTAGGAAAGGGGAAGTGCTACTGATAGGGGATTTCAATATCCCAGATGTTGATTGGCACATTCCTGCTGCAGTATCATCCAGAAGTAAGGAGATCCTGGATTCTCTACAGGGAGAACTATTCAGGCAATTGGTAACAGACCCCACACGTGACAGAGCCATACTGGACTTGGTGCTTACCAATTGTGAAAGTGTTTCTGATGTTATAGTGGGAGATCATTTTGCATCCAGTGATCACCAGATGGTGTGGTTCAGTATTAGGACTGGGGCTGTTAGAATCCATTCAAAGGTGAGGGTCTTAGACTTTCTGAAAAAAAACTTTGCCAAGATGGGCCAATACCTCAGGGCGTCGTTAGCAGGATGGGAACAACTGGGGGATGTATAAAAACAGTGGGCAAAACTGAAAGGGGATATTTTAAGGGCAATCAACCTTTTTGTTAAAATGGTAAATAAAGGTAAAAGGAAAAGGAGACCGCTATGGCTTTCGAAAGAAGTAGCTGAAAAGGTGAAGAAAAAGAGGGAGGCCTTCATGAAATACAAGAGATCACAGAGAGAGGAAGACAGGCATCTATATTTGGAAAAACTTAGGGAAGCTAGCAAAGTAGTCAGAAAAGCAAAGATTCAAAAAGAGAAGGAAATAGCCAATGCAATAAAATGGGGGGATCAGACATTTTCAGATATGTTAGAGAGAAGAGGAAGGGGGACACCGGGTATTGTCAGACTCAAGGGTGAAGGGGAGGAATATGTAGAAGCTGATGAGGATAAAGCGGAATTGCTTAACAAATATTTCTGTTCTGTGTTCACGGATGAAGAACCAGGAGCAGGACCTCAGAAAACACCCACAAACAGGAAAAGAAGTGAGGGACATCTTGAACAATTTTCAGAAGACTGTGTTCGTGAGAAACTAGCTCAACTTAAAGTAGACAAGGCAATGGGACCTGATGAGATACACCCTAGAATACTGAGAGGGACGTTCTAGCAGCTCCACTGACTGACCTTTTCAATGCCTCATTGGAGTCGGGAGTGGTGCCAAAGGACCGGAGAGAGGCTCATGTGGTGCCTTTACACAAAAGCAGAAGTAAGGATGTGGTTGAAAACTACAGGCCGGTTAGTTTAACTTCGGTGGTGAGTAAATTATTGGAAACGCTGCTGAAAGAGAAAACAGTGAGGTTTCTGGAGTCCAGCGGATTACAGGATCCGAAGCAGCACGGATTCACAAGAGGCAGGTCTTGTCAGATAAATCTGATTGATTTCTTTGACTGGGTGACCAGGGAGGTGGACCGAGGGAGAGCCCTAGATGTGGTGTCTTTAGATTTCAGTAAAGCCTTTGACACTGTTCCTCACAGGCGACTTATAAACAAACTGAGCACCCTAGGGATGGACCCTAAAGTTACTGCTTGGGTTAGAAATTGGATGGGTGGGAGGCGACAAAGAGTACAGGTAAATGGAGCTCACTCTGAGGAGAAGGATGTTACCAGTGGTTTGCCCCAGGGATCTGTCCTTGGTCCAATTCTTTTTAACATCTTTGTTAGTGATATAGCGGAAGGACTGTCGGGTAAGGTTTGCCTCTTTGCGGATGATACCAAAATCTGTAATAGAGTAGACACCCAGGAAGGTGTAGAAAACATGAGGAGGGATCTAGCCAAGCTTGAAGAATGGTTTAGAATTTGTCTGCTGGGATTTAATGTTAAAAAACGTAAGGTCGTGCATTTGGCCTGCAGCAAGCCAAGGGAGCAATATAGTATAGGTAGTGGTGAAAGACTAGAAAAGGGGCCTGTTACTTCTGGAGAGAGATCTGCAACTGTGAGTATATACTTATGGGACTTTTCTGAAAGGAATTCTTTTTATTAAAGCTAATTAATCTGTGAACCCACTATTTTTTGTTAAATCAGTCAGGGCCTAGTAGCAGCAGTTTAAGTTTACATTTAAAACACAGAAGAGAGCTTTCTGGTTAAATTTCATACCCAGCAGAGAGCTTATAGTTTAAATTTAATAGTAATGCAGGGCCTAACATCAGCAAAGTACTTTTAGTTTACATTTAAAACACAGAAGAGAGCTTTCTGGTTAAATTTCATACCCAGCAGAGAGCTTGTATTTTAAATTGAATAGTCACTCAGGGCCTAGCATCAGCAAAGTACTTTTAGTTTACATTTAAAACACAGAAGAGAACTTTCTGGTTACATTTCATACCCAGTAGAGAGCTTGTAGTTTAAATTTCATAATAAATTAGAGCCTAGCAGCAGCAAAGAGCTATAATTTAAACCAAATAAGAATACAGCTTACCTCAGCAGCACAGGACAGGGTACTGTGTAGCAGCCCTCTTTTAATAAGTGTTATTTCCCTCCCTCCCTCCCCACACCCACCCACCCCTGGGATAATTGTAGCTTTATAGGTACTTACACATTTTAACAGACAGATGGTGCTCTCAGGTGAAGCTCGTTACCCAAATCAGTCATACACTAAGGATCTGAGATTAATTAAGCTTCAGGTGAACAAGGTATATTAAACGTATTAGGTACAGTTTTATTGGCAACCCTTAGTAAGTAAAGAACTTAAAGATCTGAACAAAAACTTAAAACTAAGATGCAGACAGCAGTCCAGCAGCGAGATGGGGGCTTTCCAGTCTTTTGCATTGAGTGTCACATGTATTATTTTCTCCCAGTTGGTGAGAGGTCTTACGTGTGCACTAGGTGCAAGGAGCTCTTTGCTCTCAGGGAACGAGTCCGTTCTCTAGAGGCTAGAGTAGCAGACTTGGAAAACATAAGACAGACAGAGAGGTACATAGACGACACCTACAGGGATATAGTCCTGAAGTCTCACCTCCAGTCTGGCAGCATCCCTGTTGCAATGGAGGAGTGAGGTCACGTGACAGGAGAGCATCACCCTGGTGTGGCAGGAAGTGATCCTGTAACTAGGACCTGTCCTCCAGGTGATGTAAAACCCTCTCACGCTGAGGATGTTTCTCCAGGGCCATGTGCCCATGAGGGAAGGTTTAGGA
The DNA here is from genome assembly GCA_033557465.1 of Ichthyophis bannanicus. Lineage (NCBI taxonomy): Eukaryota > Metazoa > Chordata > Amphibia > Gymnophiona > Ichthyophiidae > Ichthyophis > Ichthyophis bannanicus. The sequence goes on along the minus strand of CM066045.1, from coordinate 25,559,092 downwards.
CAGCCATTATAGTTGGTGATTTGATCATTAGGCATGAAGATAGCTGGGTGGCTGGTGGATGTGAGGATCGCCTGGTAACATGCCTGCCTGGTGTGAAGGTAGCGGACCTCACGCGCCACCTAGATAAGGTCTTAGATAGTGCTGCGGAAGAGTCTGCTGTCTTGGTACATGTCGGTACCAATGACATAGGAAATGTAGTAGGGAGGTTCTGGAGGCTAAATTTAGGCTTTTAGGTAGGAAGTTGAAATCCAGAACTTCCAGGGTAGTGTCTCCGAAATGCTTCCTGTTCCACGTGCAGGGCCCAAAAGGCAGGCAGAGCTCTGGAGTCTCAATGCGTGGCTGAGACAATGATGCAGAGATGAGGGTTTTGGATTTGTTAGGAACTGGGGAAGATTCTGGGGAAAGGAGGGGCTCTTCCGAAGGGATGAGCTTCACCTTAACTGGGATGGAACCAGGCTGCTGGCATTAACCTTTAAAAAGTAGATAGAGCAGCTTTTAAACTAGATAATAGGGGAAAGCCGACAGTCGCCCAAGAGCAGATGGTTCAGAAGAATGTATCCTTGAAGGATACTACCAAAAGTAGAGAGGTTCCAAAAAAGAGCAAAGTGGCCCAAATCCCCTCAAGTATGGAGCAGACAGAGCTTAAAGATCCCAAATTATCCACGTCTACCAATAGCCAAATTATTATGAATAAAATACAGTCTCTAAAATGCTTGTATGCAAATGCTAGAAGTCTAAAAAATAAGATGGGAGAGTTAGAATATATAGCACTAAATGAGAGGTTAGATATGATTGGAATAACAGAGACACGGTGGAAGGAGGACAACCAGTGGGACACTGTGATACCTGGGTACAAACTATATCGTAATGATAGAGCTGATCAAATTGGTGGAGGGGTTGCGCTCTATGTTAGAGAGGGCATTGAGTCAGAAAGGATTAAAGTTTTGAAGGAAACAAAATTTGCTGTAGAATCTCTATGGATTGAAATTCCATGTAAAAAGGGGAAGGCAATGGCAGTGGGGGTGTACTATCGACCACCAGGCCAGAATGAACTAATGGATGATGAAAAGCTCAAAGAAATCAAGGAAACTAACAAAAGTTACAGCACAGTAATAATAATGGGTGATTTCAATTACCCCGGTATCGACTGGGTCAGTGTCACGGCAGAACATGCTAGGGAGATGAAGTTCCTAGATGACATAAATGACTGCTTCTTGGAGCAGCTGGTTCATGAACCGACCAGAGGTGAAGCCATATTAGACCTGGTCCTTAGTGGAACACCAGATCTAGTGCAAGAGGATAAGGGTGTTGGGGCTACTTGGCAATAGTAATCATAGCATGATCGCCTTTGATTTAATTAGTGGAGGAGGGATAGTACGGAAATCCACAGTACTACCTTTTAACTTTCAAAAGGGAGACTATGATAAAATGAGGAAAATAGTTAAGAAAAAACTAAAAGGAGCAGTTGCAAAGGTTAAAGACTTACATCAAGCTTGGGTGTTGTTGAAAAATACTATCTTGGCAGCCCAGACCAGCTGTATTCCACGCTTTAAGAAAAGTGGAAGGAAGTCCAAAAAACTGCCAGCATGGTTTAAAGATGAGGTCAGAGAGGCTGTTGTTGCCAAAAAAGCATCTTTCAGGAAATGGAAAAAAGAGCCAAATGACGAAACCTGGAAACAGCACCAGCACTGGCAAATCAAATGCAAGTCAATGATAAAGCTGGCAAAGAGAATTTGAGAAGAAGCTTGCTGTGGACGCAAAAAAGCGAAATAAAGATTTTTTCAAGTACATTCGCAGCAAAAAACCTGTGAGAGAGTCAGTTGGTCCATTAGATGATAGAGGAGTTAAAGGGGCACTAAGAGGCGACAAGGCGATAGCGGAGAGACTGATTGAATTCTTTGCTTCACTCTTTACTGAGGAAGATGAAGGGATGTTACCCATGACTGAAGTGGTACTTAAAGGTGCGGAAGAATTGAAGGAAATATTGATACATCGGGAAGATGTATTACAACTATTAGATAAACTGAAGAATAGCAAATCACCTGGTCCGGATGGTATACATCCAAGGTTGTTGAAAGAAATGAAATATGAGATTGCAGACCTGCTATTAGTAATCTGTGAACTATCATTAAAATCATCTCTAATACCTGAAGATTGGAGGATCGCCAATGTAACACCAATTTTTAAAAAGGGTTCCAGGGATGATCAGGGAAACTACAGACCGGTGAGCCTCACGTCAGTACCAGGAAAAATGGTAGAAACCATCATAAAGAATAAAATTACTCAGCGTGTAGATAGTCATGGCCTAATGGGAGACAGCCAACATGGCTTTAGACAAGGAAGATCTTGTCTTACTAATCTGTTATGTTTTTTTGAAAGTGTGAATAAACAGGTGGACAAAGGTGAGTCGGTTGATATAGTGTATCTGGACTTTCAGAAAGCCTTTGACAAGGTCCCTCATCAGAGAGACTTTTGGCAAAACTAAAGAGTCATGGGATAGGAGGCAGTGTACTACTGTGGATCAAGAACTGGTTAAGAGATAGAAAGCAGAGGGTTGGGCTAAATGGCCAATTTTCCCAATGGAGAAAGGTGAGTAGTGGTGTACCCCAGGGATCTGTGCTGGGTCCGCTGCTTTTTGACATATTCATAAATGACCTGGAAAGTGGAATAACGAGTAAGGTTATCAAATTTGCAGATGACACAAAACTATTTAAAGTTGTTAAAACCCAAGAGGATTGTGGAAAATTGCAAGAGGATCTTGATAAATTAGAAGACTGGGCATCAAAATGGCAGATGAAATTTAATGTGGACAAGTGCAAAGTTATGCACCTAGGGAAGAACAACCCAAACTATGGTTATACAATGCAAGGTTCCACATTAGGAACCACCACCGAGGAAAACGATTTAGGCGTCATTGTGGATAACATGTTAAAACCCTCGGCCCAGTGTGCAGCGGCGGCCAAGAGAGCAAACAGTATGCTATGTATCATAAGGAAAGGAATGGAAAATAAAACAAAAGATATTATAATGCCTCTATATCGTTCCATGGTGAGAACGCACCTTGAATATTGTGTGTAATTCTGGTCGCCGTATCTTAAAAAGGATATAGAGTTATTAGAAAAGGTTCAGAGAAGAACCACCAAAATGGTAAAGGGGATGGAAGGATACTCCTAAGAAGAGAGGCTAAAAAGGTTAGGGCTGTTCACCTGGAAAAGAGACGGCTGAGGGGAGATATGATAGAAGTCTATAAATTAATGAACGGAGTGGAACGGGTAAACGTAGATAGATTGTTTACGTTATCAGAATATAGAAAGACTAGGGGACATGCAATGAAGCTACAGGGTAAACTATTTAAGACTATTAAAAGAAAATATTTTTTCACTCAACGTGTAATCAAACTCTGGAATTTGCTACCGGAGGATGTAGTAAAGGCTGTTAGTATAGCTGGGTTTAAAAAAGGTTTGGACTAGTTCCTGGAGGAAAGGTCCATAAACCATTATTAAGAAGGGACCCAGGATATCAATGCGTGAACCAATACAAGCATTGCGGAATCTGTGTCTTTTGGGGAAACTGCTAGGTACTGTGATAAGGAAGCTTATCATAGCTCAGGAAGGAGCTATAGAAAAGGTGAAGTGACTCTGAACAAGCAACCTGTCAGTTCTGGTAGAAATAAGAAAACAGAATTTTCCCATAAAAGACTACCAGTCCCAGAATGCACCAGGTTTCCAACAGCCATTAGAGGAGCTGAAGTGGGGAAACGTGTGTTCAATCAGGAGGGCTATGAGGTAATCCCTAAGCACTCATCTCAAAGGGCAGGGCCTGATCCAGAACAGCTGCACTGTGTTAGGGAGGAGCACTCATCTAAGCAGAATAAAGGTAGAGTTTATTCTACAGAGAATCAGCTTGAGCTTGATCATCCTCAGGATCATCAGAAGCAGAAGCCAAACCGGACGGACAGAGAGGGAAAGAAACCCTTTGGAAGAAAGAGGAGAAAAGCCTTTGAGAGGTCTAGAAGAGTCCAGAGCAGTACGTATACTGGGAGGCATTCCAAGGGCCAGCATACACCATTGGACTGGGGAAAGCCAGAGGAATGGTGCTGCAGAGCTAGGAATCTCCAGACAGTACCTGTGAGGGAGACGGCTGCACGTGGAAGGGACCCTAAGACCCGTGCCAGAAGGTATGTGAAGAGAGATCCAGTGTCCAGGGATCTGGATTGGAAGGCTGGACATAAGAACTGGACTACATACTGGCCAGGCTATATAGAGAGGAACTCTAAACAGCAATGGAAGCTCAGGTATGAACACTGATCTATGCCCTAGCTATAACCTTGAAAGACAGCAGGGAAACAAGTATTCTCCTGAAAGTGCTCCATTGGGAGATTCATCTGTGCCAATCCATGATATTGAACCCATGCTTGTTGAAGAAGAGGGGGTGACAGCAGATGAAGAATCTGTTTACATGGACAGCTCTCTGTCTAAACTCCTTTGGTGATTTTCTGTTATAAAGTACAGCAAACATCACAAAGAAATACAAACTTGTTCTTTAATCTACTCAGAAAAGCTCCTGTGTAGGATTTTTAGCCACGCAGTATAAAGCAAGCCAGCTAAGGGGTTTCAGCTGGATAACTGCTAGCAAATGAGCCTTACCTAATTGCTTGTGAGCTCTGTGAGAATCACTTCTGAATCTATGTGGGAAGATATAAGAAGTTTACCTGAAAAGAACAGTTTTTTTCTTTCTTTGTGGCTTTTGGTTTATTGTTTGATACATTGCTAAGAGAATATTAGCTAAAGTCTACAGAAAAGACCAGTTTGTTGCCAACCAGGTCTTATTTCTTTTGCTTTGATTGCCTGACAAGTTCAAATGTTGTTTCCTGATTTTTGTTTTTCCAAGTTTAACCCTGAAAGCAAGTAACCTGATTTATGTGCTACCAAGCATATCTGTGTTGGGAGAAATAACCCCATAAATAAATATCTTATTGGCTTTACCCAAAAGCACAACTAATTATTGTGAGCAGCTGTGTCTGGTGTGAATGAACTGCATTGCCCACAATCCCTTGCAAATCATATAGATATATGCACTTGCCAAGACTGTGAAGATTCTCACCCAGGCAGCCGTCTGACAGTACGTATGACCTAGATTGGCCACTGTTGGAAACACGATACTGGGCTTGATGTACCTTGGTCTGACCCAGTATGGCATATCTTATGTTCTTATATTCTTAAGTACTTTTGTCCACTAAAGAACAGCGGGACTTAGGCGTGGTTGTCTTTGATGATCTTAAAGTAGCTAAACAAGTAGAAAAGGCGACAGCAAAAGTTAGAAGGATGCTTGGGTGCATACGGAGAGGAATGGCTAGCAGAAAAAAGGAGGTGATGGTGCCTCTGTATAAGTCTTTGGTATGACCTCATTTGGAGCATAGCGTGCAATTCTGGAGACCGCACCTTCAAAAGGATATAAACAGGATGGAGTCAGTACAGAGGGTGGCTACTAAAATGGTTAGTGGTCTTCATTATAAAGCATATGAGAGACTTAAGGATCTTAATATGTACACCTTAGAGGAAAGGCGGGATAGCGGTGATATGATTAAGATGTTTAAATACTTCCATGGCATAAATGTACAGGGGGAGAGCCTCTTTCAATTGAAAGAAAGTTCTTCTACGAGGGGACATGGGATGAGGGTGAAGGGGGATAGATTCAGGAGTGATATGCGAAAGTATTTCTTTACGGAAAGAGTGGTGTATCCGTGGAATAGTCTCCCAGTGGAGGTGGTAGAGATGAGGACAGTATCTGAATTCAAAAAAGCATGGGACAAACACAGAGGATCTCTAAAGGAAAAAAGGAGACTATTGTAGTTGTTGATATGGAAGGACAGACTAGATAGGCCATGTGGTCTTTTTCTGTCGTCATATTTCTATGTTTCTATTTTCCTCATTTTATCATAGTCTCTCTTTTGAAAATTAAAAGGTAGTACTGTGGATTTCCTTACCATCCCTCCTCCATTAAATAAACGCGATCATGCTTACAATCCAGGGTATGAAGATTCCTCTCTGCACTTGATGCATGAGGTCCTGGAAAAAAGACAGATAAATACACCTCCTGGTTCAGATGAAAAGGTGAGACCACTTTAGGCATAAAGTGTGGATTAGTCCTGAGGACTACCTTGTCATGATGGAACCTTGTATAAGGAGGATTAGCCATCAAGGCTTGCAGCTCACTGATACGGCGAGCTGAGGTGACTGCAATGAGAAAAATAACCTCCTTGAAATTCCTTTCCTGGAAGGTTATTTTTCTCATTGCAGTCACCTCAGCTCGCCGTATCAGTGAGCTGCAAGCCTTGGTGGCTAATCCTCCTTATACAAGGTTCCATCATGACAAGGTAGTCCTCAGGACTAATCCACACTTTATGCCTAAAGTGGTCTCATCTTTTCATCTGAACCAGGAGGTGTATTTATCTGTCTTTTTTCCAGGACCTCATGCATCAAGTGCAGAGAGGAATCTTCATACCCTGGATTGTAAGAGAGCACTTGCTTTTTACTTACAAAGGACACAGCAACATAGAAAGTCCTCTCAACTATTTGTTGCTTTTGATCCCTCTCATTTAGGACTTCCAGTCTCTAAGAGAACTCTGTCCAATTGGATTGCTCAGTGTATTTCCTTCGCCTGCCAGAGTAAGAACCTTTCTCTGGAAGGCCATGTCACAGCTCACAATGTGAGTGCCATGGCAGCCTCTATGGCTCATCTAAACTCTGTGTCCATCGACCAAATCTGTCGAGCGGCCACCTGGGCCTCGGTTCATACTTTTACAGCCCATTACTGCTTGGACAAGGATTCCCGCCGGGATGCCTTGTTTGGTCAGGCTGTTCTCAAACACCTGTTCCATACCTAATCAACTCCTACCCCCCATCCCTGGTTGGATGCCTGAAATCCATGGGAGTGAGATGGAGCCCTTATCAGGGGCTCACAACCTTTGGGATCTCCCTGGCATCTCTAGCTGGGGAGTCCCCATATGTGAAGACTCATTCCTACTTGTTCCTGGAGATAGCACAGTTACTTACCTGTAAAGGTGATCTCTGGGAATAGCAGGAATAAGTCTTCACAACCCACCCACCTCCCCTAGGAGTTGTATCTCTCTATCTTTCCTTTCCTTTCTCTCTCTCTTTGTCTCAGCTTAAAACTCGAACTGGAGAGAGGCGGTTGGGAAAGGCAGGAAGGCAGCGCGCAGGTGCTGTGGGATGCTCCCGGAAGCTTTCCTTTTGGATGCTGGGGGGCGTTCCCGCGCAGGCTCCGTCGGTGCCGACGATGCCCATATGTGAAGACTTATTCCTGCTGTTCCCAGAGATCACCTGTTACAGGTAAGTAACTGTGCTTTACCAGTGGTGTGCCCCAGGGATCTGTCTTTGGTCCGATTCTTTTTAACATCTTTGTTAGTGATATAGCGGAAGGGCTGTCGGGTAAGGTTTGCCTCTTTGCGGATGATACCAAAATCTGCAATAGAGTAAACACCCAGGAAGGTGTAGATAACATGAGGAGAGATCTAGCTAAGCTTGAAGAATGGTCTAGAATTTGGCAACTGGGATTTAATGTTAAAAAATGTAAGGTCATGCATTTGGGCTGCAGCAATCCAAGGGAACAATATAGTATAAGGGGTGAAGTACTTTTTGTCCTCTAAAGAAGAGCGGGACCTAGGCGTGGTTGTGTCTGATGATCTTCAAGTAGCTAAGCAGGTAGAAAAGGCGACGGCAAAAGCTAAAAGGATGCTTGGGTGCATACAGAGAGGAATGGCTAGCAGAAAAAAGGAGGTGATAATGCCTCTGTATAAGTCTTTGGTGCAACCTTATTTGGAGTATAGTGTGCAATTCTGGAGACCGCACCTTCAAAAGGATGTGAACAGGATGGAGTCGGTGCAGAGGGTGGCTACTAAAATGATTAGTGGTCTTCATTATAAAGCATATGAGGACAGACTGAAGGATCTTAATATGTACACCTTAGAGGAAAGGCGGGATAGAGGTGATATGATTGAGATGTTTAAATACCTCAGTGGCATAAGTATTCAGGGAGAGAGCCTCTTTCAATTTGAAAGCAAGTTCTGCTACGAGGGGACATGGGATGAGGATGAAGGAAGATAGATTCAAGAGTGATATGCGGAAATATTTCTTTACGGAAAGAGTAGTGGATCTGTGGAATAGTCTCCCAGTGGAGGTGGTAGAAATGAGGACAGTAACTGAATTTAAAAAAGCATGGGACAAACACAGAGGATCTCTAAAGGTAAAAAGGGGACTGTTGTAGTTGTTGATATGGAAGGACAGACTAGATAGGCCATGTGGTCTTTTTCTGTCGTCATATTTCTATGTTTCTATGCTATGACCACTATTGCTAAGTGACCCCAACACCCTTATCTCTTGCACCAGATCTGGTGTTCCACTAAGAACTAAGTCCAAAATGGTTTCCCCTCTGGTCGGTTTATGAACCAGCTGTTCCAAGAAGCAGTCATTTATTTCATCTAGAAATTTTATCTCCCTAGCATGTCCTGCCGTGACACTGACCCAGTCAATACCAGTGTAATTGAAATCACCCATTATTATTACTGTTCTGTAACTTTTATTAGCTTCCCTGATTTCTTTGAGCATTTCATCATCCTGATTTGGTGTCCCTCCTCAACAGCAGAGCTGGCCAATCAGCGGGGGATGAACTGTCTCAAACCGCCGACACTGGCGCGCACCCACGCCTTGCGGGCCTGCGCATGAGGGCCTCACCAGAGGGCTCTTAGGCGTGGCCCTTAGGCGTAGGACTGTGCGGGACCAGGAAATGGCCATTATATGGTTTGTTCTGTTTACCGAAATGTTTATTGTAGTTTAAATGTAATGTAATTTATATAATGTGTTTTCACGTTGTCATGTTTTCCCTGTGTGATGTATTGTATTGTTTTGTGACCGCTTTGATTGAAGGAAAAAAGCGGGATACAAGACTTGTTAAATAAATAAATAAATTTGTTCATTCTGGCTAGGCGGTCGATAGTACAACCCCACTGCCATCGCCTTCCCATTTTTACATGGACTTTCAATCCATAGAGATTCTACAGCAAATTTTGTTTCCTGCAAAACTTTAATCCTTTCTGACTCAATGCCCTCTCTAACAGGGTGCAACCCCTCCACCAATTTGATCAGCTCTATTATTACGATGTAGTCTGTACCCAGGTAGCACAGTATCCCACTGGTTGTCCTCCTTCCACCATGACTCTGAGATACCAATCATATCTAACTTCTCATTTAGTGCTATATATTCTAACTCTCCCATCTTATTTTTTAGACTTCTAGCATTTGCATACAAGCATTTAAGAGACAATTTTATTCATATTAATCTGGTTATCGGTAGGCAGGGGTAATTTGGAATCTTTAAGCTCTGTCTGCTCTGTATTCAAGGACTTTTGGGCTACCTTTTTTCTTTATTGGAACCTCTCTGCTGATGTGCCCTAACTTCATTTTTTTGTAGTATCCTTCAAGGATGGAGTAGTTACTCACCTTTAACAGGTGTTCTCCAGGAGCAGCAGGAATCAGTCCTCACTTATGGGTCATCGACGCCGATGGAGCCCCCGTGCGGAGCATTTCCCCAGCTTTCCAAGAAAGCCTTTGGGAATACTGCACGCATGCGTGGTCCCCTTCCCGCCTAAAGGTGCCATCTTGCTCAGTCCAATGACATAGCTAAAAGACAGCACACAAAAAATGAACTATGTACAACTGCAACTCCCAGGGGAGGAGGGACGGTTGTGAGGATTGATTCCTGCTGCTCCTGGAGAACACCTGTTACAGGTGAGTAACTACTCTTTCTCCAGGACCAAGCAGGAAGTCAGTCCTCACTTATGGGACTCCCTAGCTTCAGGCTACCGGGGACCCAGAGCTGAAAAATGAGCTCCCTCTAGCCTCAGCATCAGAGAAAGGATTTCACTGAAACATACCCCCACCGGTGGCCCAACCAGAGGGCTGGAGGGTAGGAGTTGCCTAAACCTCGAAGAGATTCCGGAGCACTGCCTGAACGAAAGCACTGTCCCTATGTGACTCCCTCTCCAGGCAGTAATGGGCCACAAAAGTCTGGCTTGAGGACCAAGTTGCAGCCCTGCAGATGTCTGCCAACGGCACAGAGCGGAGATGAGCTACTGAGGCAGCCATTGCCCTGACACGGTGGGCCATGACCCGACCCTCCAAAGGAAGGTCAGCTGCCCTGTAAGCCCAGGTGATACAGTCAGCCACCCAGATGGACAAGGTACGCTTGGAGACAGGTACCCCCAGGTTATTGGGGTCAAAAGATACAAAGAGCTGAGTAGCCCTCCTATGTCCCTGTGTACGTTCAAGGTAGAAGGATAAGGCCCTCCTACAGTCCAGGGTATGCAGGACTGTCTCAGCCCGGCTGGCATGGGGCCTAGGGAAGAACGTTGGAAGAACCACCTCCTGGTTGAGATGGAAAAAGGAGACAACCTTTGGGAGGAACTTAGGATGAGTCCTAAGGACTACTCTGTTCCTATAGAAACGAGTGTATGGCCTGTCCCAGACCAGGGCTTGAAGTTCACTCATTTGTCTGGCCGAGGTCAGGGCCACTAGGAATAGAATCTTCCAAGAAAGGAAGCGGAGAGGACATGTAGCCATCGGCTCAAAAGGTGGGAGAGTCAATTGCTGCAAGACCACATTCAACTCCCACTCAGGGGCTGGTGGACGGAGAGGAGGCTTGAACAATAGTAAGCCTCTGAGAAATCTGGACACCAAGGGGTGAACCGACAAAGTGTGTCCCTCCACCAGTGAATGGTGAGCTGCCAGAGCAGAGAGGTAGACCCGAACAGAATTGGACTTAAGGCCCTGATTGGACAAGTGCCGGAGGTACTGGAGCACTACTGGCACAGTGCAGGTGAAAGGATCTTCTTGGCGCTGCTGACACCACAAGGAGAACCTCCTCCACTTCAGGGCAGGGCCGGCCCGTCCAGTGAGCGAGAATGTTGTTCGCACAGGGCCCCGCGCGAACCACATTCTCGCTCAATGGACGGCTGCAGAGGGAGCCGGGGAAGCCCGCCGAAGCCCCGGCTCCCTCTGCAAAGCCCGCCAGCGTGAAGAGCCTTTTCCTTCACGCTGACAGCTGTTTCAATGAAGCTGCGAATGCCGGGAGAGGTTAAAGGGCATTGCCTATAACCTTTCCCAGCATTCGCGGCTTCATTGAAACAGCCGCCAGCGGGAAGATAAAGGTTCTTCACGCTGGCGGGCTGTGCAGAGGGAGCCGGGGCCTCGCGCAGGCTTCCCTGGCTCCCTCTGCAGCCCCTTAGACGGCGCGGGGCTCTTCAAGGGGGGGGGGGAGGCTAGGACTGGATGGGCTGTGATGGGGGGAAACAGACTGCAATTGGGCTGTGATGGGGGGGAAACGGACTGGAAATGGGCTGTGATGGGGGGGAATGGACTGGAAATGGGCTGTGATGTGTGGGGGGGAATGGACTGCAATTGGGCTGTGGGGGGGAGGACTGAAAGTGGGCTGTGATGGTGGGGGGAACGGACTGGAAATGAGCTGTGATGGGGGGAACAGACTGGAAATGGGCTGTGATGGGGGGACGACTGCAAATGGGCTGTGATGTTGGGGGGGATAGGACTGCAAATGGGCTGATGAAGAGCTGAATTAGGACTGGAAATGGGCTGATGGGGGCTGGAATAGGGCGAAGTGGGCTGATGAGGGGGCTAGGATTGGAAATTAGCTGATGGGGGAGCTTGGAATGGAAATGGGCTGATGTGGGACTGGAATGGAACTGGAAAAGAGGATAGGGGGGGCTAGTACTGGAAATTTGGCTGATGAGGATCTAGGATAGGACTATAAATGTGCTGATGGGGGTAACGTGGACTGCAACTGGGTGATGGGCTGGAACAGGACTGGAAGTGGGCTGATGGGGGCTGGAATAGGACTGGAAGTGGGCTGATGGGGGCTGGAATAGGACTGGAAGTGGGCTGATGGGGAGCTTGGAGTGGAAATGGGCTGATGGGGGGCTGGAATGGAACTGTTTATTTAATTATTTATTGTTTATTGGTGTGCTGCTTCAGCTTTCTCAGCTGTATAACTTACCTTGCCTCTCTCAACTAACTGGGCTTTGTGTGGTACCCCCCTACCCCCCTGCTGAGGGTTCAGGGACAGGGTACCTTGTAACTGCCCTCTTTAATAGGACTTATTTCCCTCCCTCCCTCCCCAGCACCCACCCACCCCTGGGGTAATTGTAGCTTTATAGGTACCTACCCATCTTGAAGGAAAGGGCTGCTCTCAGGTGCAGCTCTTTATCCAAATCAGTCATACACTGAGGACATGAGATTAATTAAGCTTCAGGTGAACAAGGTGTATTGGGGGTGTTAGATACACTTTTATTAGTATAAGCATCTACACCAGTTCTTATTATATACAGAATTTAAAAGACCTAAACACAAGCTTTAAACTAAGATGCAGACAAAAGTCCAGCAGCGAGATGGGGGCTTTCCGGTCTTTTGCATTGAGTGTCACATGTATGATTTTCTCCCAGTTGGTGAGAGGTCTTACGTATGCACTAAGTGCAAGGAGCTCTTTGCTCTCAGGGAACAAGTCCGTTCTCTAGAGGCTAGAGTAGCAGACCTGGAAGACATAAGAAAGACAGAAGTACATGGACGAGACCTACAGGGATATAGATCTGAAGTCCCACCTCCAGTCTGGCAGCATCCCTGTTGCCATGGAGGAGAGAGGTCACGTGACAGGAGAGCATCACCCTGGTGTGGCAGGAAGTGATCCTGTAACTAGGACCTGTCCTCCAGGTGATGTAAAACCCTCTCGCACCGAGGACGTTTCTCCAGGGCCATGTCCCCATGAGAGGATATTCAGGACAGCTGTCATAGTTGGTGATTCAATCATTAGGAATGTAGATAGCTGGGTGGCTGGTGGACGTGAGGATCGCCTGGTAACATGCCTGCCTGGTGCGAAGGTAGCGGACCTCACGCACCGCCTAGATAGGATCATAGATAGTGCTGGGGAGGAGTCTGCTGTCTTGGTACATGTTGGTACCAATGACATAGGAAAATGTGGTAGGGAAGTTCTGGAGGCTAAATTTAAGCTTTTAGGTAGGAAGTTGAAATCCAGAACTTCCAGGATAGTGTTCTCCGAAATGCTTCCTGTTCCACGTGCAGGACCCAAAAGACAGGCAGAGCTCCGGAGTCTCAATGCGTGGATGAGACAATGGTGCAAGGATGAGGGTTTTGGATTTGTTAGGAACTGGGGAACATTCTGGGGAAAGGAGGGGCCTCTTTCGAAGGGATGGGCTTCACCTTAATCAGGATGGAACCAGACTGCTGGCATTAACCTTTAAAAAGGAGATAGAGAAGCTTTTAAACTAGAAAATAGGGGAAAGCCGACAGTCGCCCAGGAGTGCATGGTTCGGACGAAGGTATCCTTGAAGGATACTACCAAAAGCAGTGAGGTTCCAAAAAAAAAAGAGTATAGTAGCCCAAATGCCCTTGAGTAAGGTGCAGACAGAGCGTAAAGATTCCAAATTACCCATGCCTACCAATAGCCAGATTAATATTAATAAAATACAGTCTCTAAAATGCTTGTATGCAAATGCTTAGAAGTCTAAACAATAAGATGGGAGAGTTAGAATATATAGCACTAAATGAGAGGTTAGATATGATTGCAATCTCAAAGACATGGTGGAAGGAGGAGGATAACCAGTGGGGACACTGTGATACCTGGATATAAACTATATCGTAATGATAGAACTGATCAAATTGGTGGAGGAGTTGCGCTCTATGTTAGAGAGGGTATTGAGTCAGAAAGGATTAAAGTTTTGCAGGAAACAAAATTTGCTGTAGAATCTCTATGGATTGAAATTCCATGTAAAAAGGGGAAGGCGATGGCAGTGGGAGTGTACTATCGACCGCCTGGCCAGAATGAACAAATGGATGATGAAATGCTCAAAGAAATCAAGGAAGCTAACAAACATCACGGCAGAGTAGTAATAATGGGTGATTTCAATTACCCTGGTATCGACTGGGTCACTGTTACGGCAGGACAAGCTAGGGAGATAAAGTTTCTAGATGAAATAAATGACTGCTTCTTGGAGCAGCTGGTTCATGAACCGACCAGAGAGGAAGCCATACTGGACCTAGTCCTTAGTGGAACGCCAGATCTGGTGCAAGAAATAAGGGTCTTGGGACCACTTGGCAATAGTGATCATAAAATGATCATGTTTGATTTAATTAGTGGAGGAGGGATAGTAAAGAAATCCACAGTACTATCTTTTAACTTTCAAAAGGGAGACTATGATAAAATGAGGAATATAGTTAAAAAAAAACTAAAAGGAGCGGTTGCAAAGGTTAAAGACTTACAGCAAGCTTGGGTGTTATTTAAAAATACTATCCTCGAAGCCCAGACCAGCTGTATTCCACGCATTAAGAAAAGTGGAAGAATGTCCAAAAAACTGCCAGCATGGTTTAAAGGTGAGGTCAGAGAGGCTGTTGCTGCCAAAAAAGCATCCTTCAGGAAATGGAAAAAAGAGTCAAACGAAGAGAAACTGGAAACAGCACAAGCACTGGCAAGTTAAATGCAAAGCATTGATAAGGCTCGCAAAGCTGAGAATTTGAGAAGGAACTTGCTACGGAAGCAAAAACATTCGGTAGCAAAGGCCTGTGACAGAGTCCGTTGGGCCATTAGATGATAGAGGGGTAAAAGGGGCAGTAAGAGGAGACAAGGCTATAGCAGAGAGACTGAATGAATTCTTTGCTTCGGTCTTTACTGAGGAAGATGTAGGGATGTTACCCAAGACTGAAGTGGTATTTAAAGGTGATACTGCAGAGGAATTGAGAGAAATATCGCTACACCGGGAAGACTATATTACAACTATTTGATAAACTGAATAGTAGCAATCACCTGGACTGGATGGTATACATCCAAGAGTGTTGAAAGAACTGAAATATGAGATTGCGGACCTGCTATTGGTAATCTGTGAACTATCATTAAAATCATCTGTAATACCTGAAGATTGGAGGGTCGCCAACGTAACACCAATCTTTAAAAAGGGTTCCAGGGGTGACCCGGGAAATTACAGACCGGTGAGTCTGACGTCAGTACCGGGGAAAATGGTAGAAACCATCATAAAGAACAAAATTACACAGCATGTAGATAGTCATGGCCTAATGGGGAGACAGCCAACATGGCTTTAGACAAGGAAGATCTTGTCTTACTAATCTGATTATGTTTTTTTTGAAGGTGTGCATAAACAGGTAGACAAAGGTGAGTCGGTTGATATAGTGTATCTGGACTTTCAGAAAGCTTTTGATAAGGTCCCTCATCAGAGGACTTTGGCAAAACTAAAAAGTCATGGGATAGGAGGCAGTGTACTATTGTGGATCGGGAACTGGTTAAAAGATAGAAAGCAGAGGGTAGGGCTAAATGGCCAATATTCCCAATGGAAAAAGGTGAAGAGTGGAGTACCCAGGGATCTGTACGGGTCCGCTACTTTTTGACATATTCATAAATGACTGGAAAAGGGAATAACGAGTGAGGTTATCAAATTTGCAGATGATACAAAACTGTTTAAAGTTGTTAAAACCCAAGAGGATTGTGGAAAACTGCAGGAGGATCTGGATAAATTAGAAGACTGGGCATCCAAATGGCAGATTAAATTTAATGTGGACAAGTGCAAAGTCATGCACCTAGGAAAGAACAACCCACACTAAAGTTACACAATGCAAGGTTCCACATTGGGAACCACCACCCAGGAAAAAGATTTAGGAGTCATCGTGGATAACATGTTAAAACCCTCTGCCCAGTGGGCAGCGGCGGCCAAGAAAGCAAATAGAATGCTAGGTATCATAAAGAAAGGGATGGAACATAAAACAAGGCTATTTATAATGCCTCTGTATCGTTCCATGGTACAACCGCACCATGCAATTGTGTGCATTTCGGGTCACCGTATCTTAAAAAGGACATAGGATTATTAGAAAAAGTACAGAGAAGAGCCACCAAAATGGTGAAGGGGATGGAAGGCTACTCCTATGAAGAGAGGCTACAAAGGTTGGGGCTCTTCAACCTGGAAAAGAGACGGCTGAGGTGAGATATGATATAGTTCTATAAATTAATGAATGGAGTGGGAGCAGATAAACGTGGATCAATTGTTTACGCTATCAGAATATAGAAAGACTAGGGGACATGCAATGAAGCTACAGGGTAAACTATTTAAGACAAATAAGAGAAAATATTTTTTCACGCAACGTGTAATCAAACTCTGGAATTTGTTGCCGCAGGATGTGGTAAGGGCTGTTAGTGTAGCTGGGTTTAAAAAAGGTTTTGGACAAGTTCCTGGAGGAAAGGTCCATAAACCACTATTAAAAAGGGACCCAGGATAATCAATGCTTGACCCAGTACAAGCATTGTGGAACCTGTGTCTTTTGGGGATACTGCTAGGTACGTATGACCTAGATTGGCCACTGTTGGAAACAGGATATTGGGCTTGATGGACCTCGGTCTGACCCAGTATGGCATATCTTATGTTCTTATCTGGAAAACAGCATATGGGAGGCTAGGACTGGAAATGGGCTGATGTGGAAGCTTGGGAGACTGGGACTAGAAGGGGGCAGATGCTGGGTGGGTCTAGAACTATAAAGGAGCTGATTTTGGGGGAGGACTAGTAAGGGATGAGGAAGGAGAATGGAGAGGGGAAAAGATATTTTGTGTGGGAGGGAAGAAAAGTCTACAATGGGCCGGGTATTGGAAGAGTAAGTGGAGATTGAGAATGGAAGGGTGAAATTTGAGTGGATGATAAAGGAATAAGAAAAGAAATGGAGGAAAGAGCAAAAGGGGAAAGATCAGTATGTTAAAGCAGATACAGAGAAAACATTTGGAAAAAAATCTAAAAGAGAAGAAAGGAAAATGGATAGCTCGCAGAAGACACAAAGAAACCAGAAGAAAGTTTAGAGCACTTGCAACCGAAAAGAAAAATGCACAAGCAACAAAAGGTAGAAAAAATACTTTTTTTATTTTGAATGTATTTACTGGACTATATCAGCTCTGGGAAATGTGCATCGTTAACGTCTTTTGTGTTTTGTTTAGTACAAGAGGAAATTAATTTATAGTTTTATTTCTCCAGTGGTGTTGTACCTCCCAAGTTTGGCTTTTGGGGTTCCCAGTTTAATTATTGTCTTCCTATTTTAACCAAGCTGAGGTATTCTTTTCATGTAGTTTCTATTTGACCATGTCACTTGTTCTCTTTTCCCAGTAGGAGATGCATTGGTATTCTCTGAGATGTATTGGTTTAATATTAGCAGTGTTGCCTTTTGATAGGTAGGGTTTGGTGCTTTTTGAGTCCTGGCAGAGCTGTTATGATATGGTGGATTTGCTATGAGTTCTAAATGGTCAGTGTTTATAGTACTTCCTAATGGGCCTGGCAGTTGGCACTGGAATATAGTACGTAGAATCTGTTAGTCTTTCTTTATCCAGACACTCATGTAAGAAGCATGTTACTAAAAATGCATGTTAACATTATGCAAGGTGGTATTTATGCAAACGAGGCTCCCTATGCAAATGAGGTCCCGCAATTAATCTCCGCACATGGCCCCGCACCCCCCTTGGGCCGCCCCTGCTTCAGGGCATTGTTTTCCTAGTGGATTGCTTTCTAGAGGCCAAGACAACCTCTTCCACTTCCTGAGGCAGGCTCCAGGGAGCTAAGACTACACTTGCAGCCTCCAGGCCATCAAATTGAGAGATTTGAGATTGGGGTGCAGAAGAGAACCCTGATCCTAAGAGAGAAGATCGAGTTGGAACCCCAGAGGCAGTGGTGTTTCCACTGCTAGTTGAAGCAGAAGTGGGAACCAGGGCTGCCTTGGCCACCTGGGAGCTACCAGAAGGACCGAGGCCTTGTCCCTTAGAATCTTGAACAAGGTTTGGGCCACCAGAGGCATGGGAGTACATGCATACAGTCGGCCCTGGGACAAGAAATCAGGAAGACATCCGCTGCTAACCTCAGGGGATGCGGTTGCCTGGAACAGAACCTGGGTAGCTGCCGGTTCAGGGGACTGGAAAAGAGACTATGGATGGAAGTCCCATTTCATGAAAATCTTTTGAACCACTCACGGGTGCAGCTGCCACTCGTGGGGCTGCAGAATTCTGCTTAACCTGTCTGCCAGGGAGTTCTCCTGGCCAGGAAGATAAACAGCTCTCAGAAACATTTTGTGCCTGAGCACAAAGGAACACAGGGCCTGTGCTTCCAGGACACAGGGGCTTGGACCCAGTTGCCTCCCTGTTTGTTCACATAGAACATGGCCACTTGATTGTCCATCTGAACTAGAACAGACTGGTGAGTCAAAGTGTGAGAAAAAGCCTTGAGGGCTAACCGAATAGCCCGAAGTTCTTGATCTGTTGCATGGCTTCCAATGGAGACCCATAGGCCCTGAGTGCAGCTCTCCTGACAGTGTGCACCCCAGCCCTGCAAGGACGGCATCTGTCGTCAACACCACTGTGGGGACAGGCACCTGAAAAAGGCACCCCCTGGAGCAAGTTGGGGGGGTGTAGCCACCACTGAAGAGAATTCAGGAATGGTTTTGACACCCTGACTTTGCCTGCTAGGCTCCCTGTGGCTTGCGTCCAACTGAGCTCTGAGGCAACACTGTGAAGGCCTCATGTGGAGGCGGGCATTGGGGGTCACATGTACAGTCCGATGCCATGTGTCCTAGGAGCTGCAGACAGAGCCTGGCAGAAACCTTTGGCATGCTGAAAAACCAGGATGCCAACTCCATGAGCCTTTGAGCTCTGTCCTCTGGCAAGTAAGCCCTTGCTTGCAGAGAGTCCAGTCGCGCTCCTATGAACTCTAGGTTTCTGAGAGGGGAGCAAAGTGGACTTTGCGAAGTTTATGACAAAGCCTAGGTCTTGAAGGAGTGATACAGTTCGGAAGGTGGCCTGCCTGGCCTCCTGGTAGGTAAGTCTGACACACCTGATGAGCCAGGATCGTACAGATAGGGGAAGAACAAAAACACCCCTTGAGTCCTCAAGTAGGCCGCCACCACAGCAAGGCACTTTGTAAAAGACTCTTGGAGTGGAAGTGAACGGCCAAAAGGCAGTACTCTCTGTACTGGTTAAATGGTTTCCTTCCACCTCCCCCATGAACTGAAGGGTACTTTCTGTGGTCTAGATGAATGAGGATGTGGGTGTATGCATCCTTTAAATCTAAGGAGCATAGCCCAATCTCCCTGCTGGAGGTAGGGGCAGAAGTTCTTTTCCAAGAGTAAGCATCTCGAACTTTTCTTTCTCCAAGAACTTGTTGAGGTTCCTGAGGTCTAGAATAGGGCCTTAGGCCCCCGGTTCTCTTTGGCACTAGAAAGTACCTGGAGTAGAAACTGTGCCCCTGTAGGCGAGGAGGTACAGGCTCCACCGCCTTGTCCAGAAGCAGACCTTGAAGTTCTTGAAGTAGGACGGTCTGTGTGCAGGAGAGGCCTTAGAGGCTCTCCTGGGAAGTAGGCATGTGTAACTTTTGGAAATGGAGCATATAGCCCTTGTGGACTATGCTTAATACCCAAGCATCCCCTGTAATGGGTGGCCACCTGTGAGCAAACAGGGTTAGACGACCTCCTGTGCAGGAACGGGGCAGCAGAGATGGAAGGGCTATGCTGTGGGAGTCAAAAACCCCCTCCCTGCTGGGTAGGAGCAGGAGCCGGAGGCTTGGGGGTCTTCTGCCTACGGGGCCCATGTCCCTGCCCCTTGGTCTGCTGCCCCTGCTGGGGAGCTGGGGAGGCCTGGTACTGAGGGAAAGGTTTGTAAGCAGCTGCCTTTCTCGGGTAAAAGGGCTTTTTACCCGAGCCCTTCTTTTTGTGGGAAGGGGCAGAAGTCTTTCTGGACAGCCTTGTCCTAGTCAGGTGATAGGATTTTTCGAGCTCGCCGCCTTCTCGGTCATAGCGGCTTGCCAAAAAGGTTTTTCACCTCGGCAAGGGACAATCAAACCCAACTTGTCCTGCACCCAGGGCTTGAGGTCCGATGACTGCAGCCATGCCTGGGGTCGAGCTCTGATGCCGGCTGCCGCCACACGAGCCGAAGCCTCGAAACCATCGTAGGCCACTCGGGACATGAACTTTGAGCAGTCCCTGATTCCTGAGGACAAAGTCTGGAACCTCTGCAAAGGATCCCCGGAGAGGCCAGCAGAGAACCTGGCAATCTCTTTCGCCAGGTCTCGTAAGTACATGCCCATGTACAGCTGGTAGGACTGGACACGGCAAGCAAGCATCGAGACCTGGAAGCACTTTCTGCCAAAAGCATCCAGGTTCCGGGCCTCCCTACCGGGAGGCACCGTAAAGTGCATCTTCTGGCTCTTCAGACGATGCATGGCCGATTCTCCCACCATGGAATGGTGCGGCAGCTGCGCCTTCTGGAATCCAGGGCTCTTACGGAGTCGATAGATGGAATCGACCCACTTGCTTAAGACCGGCGCCGAGGCCGGTGCCTCCCACATCTGGAAGAGGAGCCGTTCCAGCATCAGAGGAACCGGCCCAGTAAAGGCCTCCTTCGGAGGAGAGTCATACTGGAGGGTCTCGAGCTCCTCAGCTTAAGGCTCCTCCTCGGGGTCCGCGGGAATCACCAATGCCTTGGCCATGTCCCTAACGAACTCCGAGAACCGGGTGTCCTCCAGGGGGGACCTACTCCGGGGCTTGGACTGCGGTGAGTCCGAAGGGACGCACCGAATCCGGAAGGTTCGAGGGACTCCTCGTCCTCCGTCTCCCACGCTGACTCATCCAAAGAGGAGTCGAGGGGCTCTGACCACGTGGGTCTAGGTGGCACCCGCCCCGACGCCAAAGGCACCGGCGTCAACACCCTCGGTTACGAGCGGGAGGTCGAGGGTGACCGTGACCGAGGACGACTTCGAGCCTTCATGGTCTCGAGTATCAGCTCGGTCTCCGGGGTCGGCTTCGACGTCGATGTCCTGGTGGTCGGGGCAGATGCACCAGCGAGGCTGGCCATCAGTACCCGCTGCTGATCCATATAGGCAGAAAGTCTGCACTCCAAGGCTCTCAGCCCGAGTCCAAGCTCAGGAGACTCAGCAGCCACTGACTCGGGCCCCGGCGGACGTCGGCTCCCTCGGAGGAGAGTCCACGAGGACTACAGGACTTACGTGTCCAACGGTCTCCGGCTCCACACGAGGTATATTGGACGGCTTCTCCTGTTCCAAGGGTCCAGGACGGCGGTCGGGGCTCTTAGACCTGGCCCTCGAGGAACCAGGGACCTCTTCCGACGCCGCCCTCACGAGCCATTTCTTCCTCTTGCGTTCCCGATTGGGGGACCCCCTGTCCGAGGAACCCCGGCGATGCTCGGGATCAGACTCCCGAGACGTCGAGGCCTCAGATGTGGTTCGGGCCCGGCCGGAAGTAGAATCTGAGAAAATCCTTTCTTTCTGGTGCTGACGGCTTCGAAGTGCCTTGGTGGACATTTTGCCACACAGGCCACAGATTTTTGGATCATGATCTGGGCCAAGGCACCGAAGGAAGCAGTCGTGTGTGTCGGTGAGAGACATTAGTTTCTTGCACCGATCACACTTCTTGAAACCACTGGAAGCCATCGGGGAAAAAAGGGCCCCCACGAGGTCAAAGGACTGGCTATCCAGGGAAAAACAGAAAAAAGGCGCGAACACCAGCCATGAAGGGCAAAAACCGAAAAATAGAAAACGGGCTCGATACCGGTGTACCGAACCCGGCG
Source organism: Ichthyophis bannanicus (assembly GCA_033557465.1). Lineage (NCBI taxonomy): Eukaryota > Metazoa > Chordata > Amphibia > Gymnophiona > Ichthyophiidae > Ichthyophis > Ichthyophis bannanicus. The sequence continues at coordinate 25,537,387 of CM066045.1, read as the reverse complement.
GGAAGGGGAACCGGCATCGAACCGGAGAAAAAAGACGAAGCAATCGCTGAAAACAAAACGTCAACTTTTCCGGGTGACACGGACAGACGTCCGATGGGCTCCACGGAAAAAGAAAGACTGAGCAAGATGGCACCTTTAGGCGGGAAGGGGACCGCGCATGCGTGCAGTATCCCCAAAGGCTTTCTTAGAAAGCTGGGGAAATGCTCCGCACGGGGCTCCATTGGCGTCGATGTCACCCATAAGTGAGGACTGACTTCCTGCTTGATCCTGGAGAAACATTGTTCCAAACCATGTGCTCTTAGGCAACTGTTGGCTCTCACCTATTATCTAGTGATTTCTCACTTTCTTCCAACATAACCTTTTTGATATGATCCCATAATTCTTCTGTAACTCTGTCATTTGTATCTAAAGCAGCAAATCGATTTTGCAGAGAGTCTTTAAATTCCAGTGGTATATTCTCAAGGTCATATTTTGCTACATTTATGATTGGCTTGCTCTTTTTCAACTTTAGCTTGAGTTTGCATGCTAGTAGTTGGTGATCTGTGCCACAGTAAGCTCCAGGTCTGGTCTTTGTTGATGCTATTGAGCTTTTCCATCATGGTCTTCCACAGATGTAGTCAGTCAGTGCTTGTGTTGCTGGAAGAAAGTGTTTGAGATGAATAGATCATTGGTCTTGCAGAATTCTATCAGTCTTTCTCCAGCTTCATTTCTGTTGCCATGTCCATATTTTCCCAACCATTTTGCCTTCTTTTTTTGTTGCCAACTTTTGCGTTCCAGCCACCCATGACTTATCAGGATATTCTTTTTGCATGTTCTGGCATTTTCAGCTTGTACTTGTTCACAGAATTCAACAACTTCATCCTCTTCTGCAGCTGTTGTTGGGGCATATACGTAAATTATAGTTGTGTTGATAGGCATTCCTTGTAGATGAATAGCAATTAAGCGTTCACTGACTACACTGTATTTTATTACAGTTCTTGCAAGTTTCTTCTTAATTATAAATGCAAAACCATTTCTTCTTTGTCTTTCATTTCCATCCTAGTAGACCATGTGATCATCTGATGCAAAATGCCCGATGCCAGTCCATTTCAGTTCGCTGACACCCAACAGATCAAGTTGTACACGTTCCATTTCATTCTTAACCACCTCCAACTTCCCTTGGTTCATGCTTCATACATACCATGTCCCAATATGTAAGACATCTTTGCAGCTTCTGACTCATTTCACGCGCAGCTACATCAGCAGTCAGATGTCCCGAGGGCTTTGATCCAACCACATCATAAATGCTGGCTTTACTCTGAAAAGTCTTCAGCTCCTACCCAGTAGCCAGTTGAGTGCCTTCCAACCTGGGGGGGGGGTCTCATCTTCCAGCACTAAAGTACAATTTGTTTTGTTGTGACTATCCATTGGGTTTTCTGGCAAGATACGGGAGTAGGCTGCCAGGCCTTTCTTCCACGCAGTTTAAGTTTAGTGTTGTTGCCATCGTCACAGAAATGTGATCCTCCGCCGCCAACACTGTCCCATTCTTCTGCTGCACAGATGGGTGGTTTGTCTTGGTCTGGCACCACAGCTGAGACCTGTCCATCTTGGGAGACCCTGCCAGTAGTTAAATTACCGATAGCTTAGCCTTCAGCATCACTGATGCACACAAGCCCTCACAGCACAAGCAGCTGTAAACCAAGTGAGAGAGAGTATGTTATTTAAGTTTAATAACTGTGCCAATTTAGTTGGTGTTTTTAATTTTGTTTGTGTATTAATTCAAATTCTATATTTTCTTATTGGGGTTAATCTGATCTTTTTATTGTTGCCCTGGCGTGTGTGCTTTTGCTCCTGTACCTTGGCTGGGGTGTTTCTGCAGTACAGAAAGTACTTAATTACCATTTCACTACATTTATAAACCACCTTTCATGTCTCGAGGTAATGTACAATACAAAAGCAAACATTATTCATTCAAAGTAATATACACAACCAAATACCTGCCCTAAAAAAATCTAATATTAAAGCTCCACATGTTACTAAATTCTGGGTCTATCCTGTACTATTTAAAAGAAGAATTCCATAAACGTTGGATGCAAAGCAATACCATGGCCACACCAAAAAATTCTTCAAAACTGTTTCATTTGAAGTCCTCCTGGTTGCTTTGCATTTGGATTTTGTTTTTCTACTGAGAACATACCCTTCTCTTTGGTTTTTGCCCTAATACTAAAATTGCAACATCAAATTATAGAATCAGATGCTTATGGTTTATGGTTTAGGCACTTGATATACCGCCCTTTACTTGCGCATCAGAGTGGTTTACGTGTATACTAATCAGGTACTTTTTATTCCCTTGTCCCCGAAGGGCTCACAATCTAAGTGTACCTGAGGCAATGGAGGGTTAAGTGGCTTGCCCAAGACCACAAGGAGTGGCCAGGGGACTAGAGAGCCCCGTCTCTCCGGCCTGAGGGTGCTTGTCCCCATGCGGGAATTGAACCCCTGGCCCTCCGGCCTGAACAAAACACAATAGCAGGTATATTCCACAGCGGCAGCTTGACTAGTTAAAGTGTTTAGCCAACGCTTTATTTAAAACCGAATATTGAGCAGTGGAAAATATCTAATTTCTGCCGCTGAATATCTGGGCTCACTGGACAGTGGCATTGCTACTGTATCTGGTTAGCAGTAATATTCAGCTGCTAACTGGATAGGAAAAAACGATTACAGTCAGGACAGCTATTCAGATGACCTAACTTTAACTGGTTAGCGGCTGACTATAACCTGATAGCGGCCATCACCACCCATGATCCTCCCATAGACTGAATATCAGGCTAAGTGCATTTTAACTGGTTAGCAGATCTGCTAACCAACTAAAATGCTGTGAATATCCTCAATGTTTTCAGTTCTTTCAGAGACTTACATATACTTGATTCTATCCTGAGGACTTTAACGGGAGTAGTCCCTACGCAGGAGCCACTGTAGAAAAAACACTATTCCAGTTAAGTATGCTTTTAAAAGTACAGGAACAAATAACAAGGTTTCTTGAGAAGACCTCAAATTATGTGAGAACATCCATGGCTGAATTTCAATTTGAAATTGGACAGGTGCCAAGCTAAATATCCAAATAAATAAAAGGTATCATGGCCAAAACTCCCTACTTCTTAATGCAGTCTCTCTGTGCTTCCGAGGTCTGGGGAATGAGATCCCAGCAACAAAAACTGTTGGTGTAAAGTATTTGTAGGGCTTGGGAGGCTAGTGAATCCCTGAAGGGGCAAACTAGTTGATTCACTTCCTTGTGGGATGTTATGACATTCCCCTGCTGTGAAGATTAATGAGTGAGTTACAGTTCTTGTACTACTGCCAGAACTGTAATGTTAGCATTAGGACAACCTGTAAAAACTACAACTTTAATAGGCTCTCACAACACTAAAAACAAAGAGGCCGGAAAGGATGCACAGCTTCATAATGCTTTAGGCTGAAAGACGCCATCCAGTTCAGTCTGATTTAATGAGTAATCCAGAGAAAGGCAAAGGCAAAAGCAAAACTCACTATACGAGGTGTGATCAAAAGGTATCGAGACTTGTTATGTAGCTATAACACAATATGTTGCACCACAATGCTACTAAGCATGCAATGACTTAGTTATGTGCTCTGCATGTGCAGTGTAGCGTGACTGCAGCACACCTGTACTTTTAATCATGTGATGTTTGGTATAGTGTAAAAGCAGTGTGTCAGATTTATGATAAGTGAAAAAACTGAACTGAGAATTTGCATTAAATTCTGCCAGAAACCTGGAGATTCGGGAACCAGACTGACAAGTTACAGTGTGGTAGGCGAAGGCCTATGATCCATGGTAATTGAACTAAACAGACAGGCCTAAGCAGCTTGACCTGAAGCCTGTAGTTAGGCCCAGAGGAATGAAAACCCCCCTGAATGATGACACCATAGAATTGAAACTTAACTCAGCTTAACTGAACATAGCTAAGCAGAAACGAAACTTAGAAAAGACAGAAAACAGCTCTAATTGGTACTGATAAGAGAGCACAGCTTCTATGGAATTAATTAACTCTGCAGAAAGCAAGGTTTACAGTGCCCCGCTCTCGCTCATATTCCAGCTGGATAGCGACCTTGGAGGAGAGAAGTATCAAAGTTAGTGAACTGACCATTGTAATTGGGACTGGAAGGGGGGCAACCAGGTGCTGAGCCCAGTCAAAGGTCCTCATTGGATAGCTACGTAGTGGTACCGGGACCAATAGATGGGTGAGAGGGGTTACTGGGACCAATGAAATGTTTGCCTATGTCTAGAATGGAGAAGAACGGTATAAAAGTTGTTGTTTTGCTAGAAACCATTGCTCAGCCATTTTGAAATTGATTATTAGTTGAGCCTGTGCACATTAAACTGGCTTGGATCCTTGAAAAGACTCCTGGTTTTATTTATTGCATGCTTATCTGCTGCTACATTTCTTGGTGCGTTCGGCCTGGAAGTGCGAGTGGTGGATGGTGTTCAAGTGAATAAATCCACGTAATTCGCCTTGAGGTTTGGTCCAGTTGGAACCATGCCAATCCGACGCAGGGGAATTTCCCTGGGCCCACCGATCCTCTTGTATCGGAGGGGGTTCTGCCTGGCCTCGGCAGGCACTGGGTCCAGCTGGCCAACACCTCCGACCCGGGGGAGTCCAGGATCCAACTCAGAAGCTAGTGAAGTATCGGGGACCGGATCCGGTAAGTATAGTTTTGAAAACCTGTCTAGACAGATGAGTTAGAACTGCAGTTTGAAACTTGTGAAACTTTGGTAAGAATTTGGAACTTGGAATTTGTAATCTCGAGAAAATTGGAAATTGGTAAGAGAGCTTGATCACCTCTCAAGGACGGTCCCTATTACCCTTGCATGAGTATGCGCAAGGCGAAGCCATCGTCCTTCTTGTTTGGTAAGACTTAAGTCAACCTCGTATGCGTATTCGCGAGGTCCCTACATGAGTATGCGTGGGGAAAAATTTGTTTGAAAATCCTTGCATGAGTATTCGCGAGGTACAGCTGTTATAGAGAATCATGATTCAGCCTAGTCAGAACAGACAGGATTGTTTTTTTTGGGGATATGTTGCTAGCATGATTGTGAAGCGTTTGATGTGTATTGTCTGCCCTACTGTGTATCTGGTTTTTTTTGTTCTCTGTTGAAACCACGAGTTTCCCTTCTGTTATAAATGTGAGATTATTCTGTTGAGTAATTTGTGACAGTTCACTGATTAAGAAATTGTATTAATCAAGCAGAACGAAGACCCAAAACACCTAGAGTCACTTTAGAAATCAAAAAGCTGGTCTCACCCAGTTCACTGCACAGTGAAAAAACTGACAGGGGGCGTGTCTGAAGGAAAGAATGTACAGTGTCTTTCTAACCCTGTGCAGGCTTAAATCTCAATGCTGTTAGTTTGTGCTTATGTCAGGAAAATTGTACCTGTTTTATTCACTGTGTTTTTAATGGTGATGTTCCTTCTACTATGGTCAGGTATTATATACCATTCGATAGGAATATTTAGTCAGAATTTTAGTTTTGAAGGCCGAATTAACCTCATCGGAGCTCCGTAAACTGTTTTTAGTTATATTCTCTGCTTTGTCTGTATTTTTATTGTTACCTTTCAGAAATGATAAACTAAGCAAACTGTTTTTGGGTTTATTTCCTTTGACTTATAAACCTACAAAGTAATTATTAGATCACGACTTGACACTGATTTAAATGATTCTTGCTAGCATGTCTCTGTGTATCTGTGAAACTGTGATCATTTCGTTTCCAGTGAGCGGAGGGGTGTGGCTCACACAGCTTACTAGGGAATGAGACAGCCGTTCCCGATTGAGCAGTCTCTTGCTTGTGTAAAATAAAGGAAGTATATCTGTTGTTTCAAAAACTAATGGCAGATTGCAACCTGAGAATGAATGGTTTAAATTCTGAGTGAATAAGAAAATTGTGTTAGGATTTTATCTTTGAAATCTGTACTAGTGACTAATGACGACCTTTACAATTCAAGATAAATTCATTTGTTTTAAAATTCCAAGACGTTATTACCTGATTTACTGTGGCAAGCACCTGATAGAAGACATATTTATTGTTAAAAAAAAAAAAAAAAGAGGGTGTATATGCATTTTAGATATCCACCATAGCTATGGAAAAGTATCCGGAATGTCTTTTGAATATTTGCTTTCTGAACTAAAAAAATAATAATTTCTTTTGCAGAGACATGCTGATTACGGCTGGCAGATAGTTGCTAAGTATTTTTATTCTAGTCATACGTAACAGATAGCTATAGTTCTCTCTATAAGATATTTTAAGAACTGTATCTAAATTGTATGTCTGTGCTCAATTTAAGCTTATGTTTACGGTAATAAGGTTTTTTAATAAGTGTCTTTTCAAGTATGATCAAGAATTTCAGTAAGGGATTTACTGAAGACTATGAAATGTCTCTGTCCCAATCAGGAATGCTATGTGAAAGGGAGTGGCTTCTGCTAGTTGCTCATATTTCCTTAGTTCACCATATTTTGCCCCAGAATCTCTAGATATCCTGTCTCGTCACTCTCTCTCTCTCTGTAAGTAGCTCCGTTCAGAGTGCTTAAGGGGGGGATGGAGCCCAGTCCACCGATGATGTCACCCCCGGTAGGCGTGAACTAATGTGCCCACAGCAGAGAAGTAGAACATTTAAAAAAAAAAAAAATCAACCTCCTGGATAGAGCGTTGCTAGGAGAAACAGAACCCAGGAGAGGGGGGGGGGACTCCTCCCTGCAGATTCCCTAGTTTGCCAGCCACCTCCGCAGCAGGGGGATGTGCACCCCCTCTGGACCAGAAGTGAAAGTCAGCTGACCAGACTTGTTTAGAACTGAAAAAAAGCTGCATTATACACTGAGAGGTTTTAGGACTTGATTGAACTAATGGACAGAAATTATAGAAAACTGGATGAATTTGCGGGCATAATAGTTAAATGAAAGTTGATCAGAAAAGTATGTGGATTGTTGAAGAGGGACAGAGAAAGTAAAAATTGTAAGATGGAAAAAGAGAACAGATCTTTTTTTGCTGATATTTTTAGTTGAATGATGTGGAGGAGGTTTTCCTAATCAAAGGAGCAGAGGAAGTGAAAAACTGGGTGTGAGTGCGCCCATTACAGAGGAGAAAGACATTAGAGAAGTGAATGCCCGTATCTTGACTCCACCCCAGGAGGGGAGGAGGGAGAGTACTTGATTGCAGAGTCATAAAACAATAAACCAAGCACAATGTTCTAGTAGGAGAAGGAAGTAGCTATAGAGTAAGTGGCAGCTAAAGAGGGCTACAGCATGGATAAAGACTAGGCCAGATGCATCACCATTATCAGAGCTACTGGGGCTAAGTCCGCAAAGCCTTTTCTGCAGAACCGCATGTGTGAACTAGAAAAAAAAAAAATAATAGTGTACCAGTTCCTGTATATGCCTGAATGCCCTATTCCATTTTTGGAGCCGAGATCTGCTTGCAAAGCTTCAGGCACAGATATCCTTTGCTGAAGAGAGAGAAATGCAAATGACTGTGAACCCAGAGCCTGCTGGATTGATGGTGCTGACTGTTCCCCGAGAAGAAGAGTAGCAGTTCTATAGTGCATCTCCAGTCAAGTCAACAAGTTCCTGTATACCTACCAACCTTATAGCCCCACCTGGATTATGGGCAGAAGATAATCCACCTGGCCTAGCAAAGAACATAGCCCCTGTCATTGTCACCCTCAAGCCAGTCAAGAAGCCTGGGACCGGTGGCTACCGCCCAGTGCAGGATCTAAGAAGAATGAATGATGCAGCTGAAACGATCTAAGAAGAATGAATGATGCAGCTGAAACTATACAACCAGTGGTACCAAAATCCTTATATTCTCTTGGAACTGATCTCTGCTGAAGCTATACATTTCATCATTCTGGACTTAAAAAGATGCCTTTTTCTGCATACGCTTAGCCCAAGACCCCACTACAAGGAGGCGGGGCCAACTCACCTGGACAAGATTACCTCAAGGATTCGAGAACTTGCCTCACTCAGCAAAAGATTTGACAAGTTATCCAGTAATTCCGGGAGAAAAAAAATTCTACTTCAATATGTGGACAACTTGCTCATAACCACCAACTCAGAAAGTGAATGTCTACAAGCCATCAGTGAACTTTTGCACCCTCTTAATGAGGCTGGATACAAAGTCTCAAGAGCCAAGGTGCAATTATGTCCAACAAGTTAAACACCTAAGATTCCAGTTGTCCAGCGGAATTCGACGCCTGGGACCAGAATGCAAAGAAGCCGTATGCAGTATTCCTACTCCAACCACCAGGAGGCAAGTGAGAGCCTTCTTGGGTGCCACAGAGTATGTTGCGTAAAACCCCCCAGCTCCAATTGAAGGTCAGTCAAGCTTTGAATCCTGCTATGCTGTTACCAGTTGGTCTTGACCCCCTGATCATGACTGTTTAGAAATTATGGACACTGTATTCTCAAGCCGCCTGGATTTGACTGATGTCCCTCTGGAGAACCCTGAACAGACTTCCTTTGTGGCTGAAGGCAGTTTCATCATCAATAGACATTGTTGTGCTAGATATGCAGTGGTGACCCCTGATTTGGTAGTTGAGTCCTCAGCCCTGGCCCCAGAAACTTCACCACAGAAAGCTGAACTGATAGCCCTCACTAGAGCACTAACAATAGGAAAAGAGCCCTGTCTAAATGTATACCCAGATTCCAAGTATGCCCTTACAACCTTGCATGCACATGGGGCCCTGTACAAAGAATGAGGGTGGATAACCTTAGGAAGCAAGTCCATTAAGTATAGCCCCAAGATATTGATATTAACAGATACATACTGCCTATAGATCTCAGAATTTAGGAAAAGTAGAATGTATGAATAGAACCCTGAAATCTCAGTTGTCCAAACTTTGCCAAGAGGTTTACCTGAAGTGGCCCCAGGTTCTTCCCAAAGCCCTTCTTAGGATATACTTAGCCCCTGCTAAGTCTTTAGGAGTTTCCCCTTTTTGAGATTCTGTATGGGCAACCCCTGCCTATTGTATAGGAAATAAAAGGAGATATGAGACAGATAGGATCTGAAATTATTAGACATGAACTATTGGTTTTAAGTTCTGTTTTGCAGAAGTCTTCATACCTGGGTACAAAATCGATTACCCATCAATTTGCCTGCACCCCTGCATCCTTTCAAGCCTGGAGTCTCGGTGTGGATCAAAGAGTGGAGAAAGATACCGTTAGCCCTGCATTGGAGGGGACCCTATGTTGTCATCTTGTCAACTCCAACTGCAGTAAAAGTCGCAGAATTTGAACCTTGGATCCATCATAATCAAGTGAAGCCAGCAGCTGCTCTTGAACCTGATCACTGGACTACTGTACAGCATCCTGAGACACCATTGCACCTCACCCTACGACAACAGCCACGGACCTAAGACTTATTGGTCCCTCAGAAACTGCACTGTTTCAAGACTGTTTGTTTATCTGAAAGTAAGCCTCGCATCTTAAAAAAAAAATGAAGCTGCAACCATCAGAAATAGACTGTGTTGTGTTAAGAAACTGAAAAGACTATTTTGATTTTCTGAAGAAGTGAACTGCTCTAAGGAGGCAATAATAGCCTAAGAGACTATGCTATGATATTGTAAGAAATTGAGACATCCCAGAGGACAGTGATACTTTGGAATCTACAGCCCTACTTCTGCCACAAAGCTGGTAGGTCTACGTACGGCAGAAGCTTGAGGATCTACAATCAACCCTACATCTGTTATCTGTTGTGGAAGTCGACAGTTCCACCAATTTTCCAGAGACTATGCTCATTATGAATCCTTATTATTGCTTTATTCTGGCAACAGTTTTGGGGTGCTTTGAAATGACTTTTGCCCTACCCCCTTGTGCAGCTTGCATAACCACCACCAGAACAGGACAAAAGATCACTCTTTCTATAAAGCCATGAAATCAGACTTTGAAGTTCCTCCTGCCACCAGAACTTGTTTCTTGAACTTGCTGGAGCAATAGCATCTAGTCTCCACACTTCTGACTGTTTCTTTTGTGGAGGAACTAAGATGGGAGATCAGTGGCCCTGGGAGACGCAAGAACTGAATTACTCCATCCCCTACAATCAGACTGATTTACATAATACTACTAGTGAGTGGGTATTGGCCCACCCCATTGTTGACAGTTTGTGTTTTGTTCGCACCGGACCACAATTTGCTATGAAGATCGGACAGCTGGACTGTCTAAATCAGAAGTTTTACAACAGCACAACAAAGAAGACATCTTGGTGGTCCGGCATAAATGCTCCTGAACCTTCTAATTCCTTTAGTTCTTTTACCCACTCTTGCCAAACTATGGACTTTGACTATCTGCTTGTTGCTCCCTTGTTTCTTGCCACTTTGCTTGCGAATGATAACTTCAGTTATTAACACTGTAGAGCATAAGGCAGCTACAAAGATACTAGCTATGTGAAACTACTACCCTATACCACAGAGTGATATCTTTACCTAGTATTATGTGATTTGATTCTCACCCTTTCTCACTTGCGGTTGAGAATAATCAAAGGGAGGAATGTGGTAGGCGAAGGCCTATGATCCATGCTAATTGAACTAAACAGACAGGCCTAAGCAGCTTGACCTGAAGCCTGTAGTTAGGCCCAGAGGAATGAAAACCCCCCTGAATGATGACACCATAGAATTGAAACTTAACTCAGCTTAACTGAACATAGCTAAGCAGAAACGAAACTTAGAAAAGACAGAAAACAGCTCTAATTGGTACTGATAAGAGAGCACAGCTTCTATGGAATTAATTAACTCTGCAGAAAGCAAGGTTACAGTGCCCCGCTCTCGCTCATATTCCAGCTGGATAGCGACCTTGGAGGAGAGAAGTATCAAAGTTAGTGAACTGACCATTGTAATTGGGACTGGAAGGGGGGCAACCAGGTGCTGAGCCCAGTCAAAGGTCCTCATTGGATAGCTACGTAGTGGTACCGGGACCAATAGATGGGTGAGAGGGGTTACTGGGACCAATGAAATGTTTGCCTATGTCTAGAATGGAGAAGAACGGTATAAAAGTTGTTGTTTTGCTAGAAACCATTGCTCAGCCATTTTGAAATTGATTATTGGTTGAGCCTGTGCAAATTAAACTGGCTTGGATCCTTGAAAAGACTCCTGGTTTTATTTATTGCATGCTTATCTGCTGCTACAACAGCAAATGTATGGCGATGAATGCATGAGTCGTGCTGGAGTTTGAGATATTCTGTATTTGTCCCATGTTTCTTTGAATTCAGATACTGTCCTCATCTCTACTACCTCCACTGGGAGACTATTCCACGCATCTACCACTCTTTCTGTAAAGAAATATTTCCGCATATTACTCCTGAGTCTATCTCCTTTCACCCTCATCCAATGTCCCCTTGTAGCAGAGTTTCCTTTCAATCGAAAGAGGCTCTCCTCCTGTGTATTTATGCCATGAGATATTTAAACATCTCTATCATATCTCCTCTATCCCGCCTTTCCTCTAACATATACATATTAGGATCCTGATCCTAAAGTCTTTCTTCATATGCTTTATAACGAAGACCACTAACCATTTTAATAGCCACCCTCTGACCAGAGTCCAACCTGTTTAAATACTTTTGAAGGTGCGGGCTCCAGAATTGCACACAATACTCCAAATGAGGTCGCACCAAAGACTTATACAGAGGCACTATCACCTCCTTTCTTCTGCTGGCCATTCCTCTCCCTATGCACCCAAGCATCCTTCTGGCTTTCATTGTCGCCTTTTCTACCTGTTTAGCTACTTTAAGATCATCAGAGACAATCATGCCCAGGTCCTGCTCTTTTTTTGTGGAAAGAAGTACTTCACCCCCTACACTGTACTGCTCCCTTGGATCACTGCAGCCCAAATGCATGACCCTGCATTTTTTAACATTAAATCTCAGCTGCCAAATTCTCAACCATTTTTCAAGTTTAGCTAGATCCCTCCTCATGTTATCTACTCCTTCCTGGGTGTCTACTCTATTGCAAATTTTGGTATCATCTGCAAAGAGCCAAACCTTACCCGACAGCCCATTTGTAATCTCACTAACAAAGATATTACAAAGAATCGGATCAAGGACAGATCCCTGCAGCACCCCACTGGTAACCTTCTCCTCAGAGTGAGTTCCATTTATCTGTACCCTTTGCCACTTCCCACTCAACCATTTTCTAAACCAATCAGTGAATTTAGGTTCCATACCTAGTGTGCTCAGTTTGTTTATAAATCGCCTATGCGGAACGGTGTCAAAGGCTTTTTTGAAATCAAAGTATACCACATATAGGGCTCTCCCTCGGACCAACTCCCTGGTCACCCAGTCAAAGAAATCAATCAGATTTGTATGACAAGACCCACCTCTGGTGAATCCATGCTGCTGCCGATCCTGTAATGCATCGGGACTCCAGAAACCTCACTATTTTCTCTTTCAGCAGCGTTTCCAAGAATTTACTCACCACAGCGTTTAGACTAACCAGCCTGTAGTTTTCAACCACATCCTTACTTCCGCTTTTGTATAACGGGACCACATGTGCCTCTCTCCAGTCCTCTGGCACCACTCCAGACTCCAAAGAGGCATTGAAAAGGTCAGTCAGTGGAACTGCTAGAACGTCCCCAAGTTCCTTCAGTATTCTCAGACGTATCCTATCCAGTCCCATTGCTTTGTCAACTTTTAGATTAGCTAGTTCCTCACGAAGACAGTCTTCTGAAAACTGATCAAGACCCACATTGCTTCTGTTCCTATTTGTGGGTGTTTTCTGAGATCCTGCTCCTGGCCTTTCATCTGTGAACACAGAACAGAAATACTTGTTAAGTGATTCCACTTTATCCTCATCAGCTTCTACATATTCCTCCCCTTCACCCTTGAATTTAACAATACCACTTTTGTCCTTCCTCCTCTCACTAACACATCTGAAAAGAATATTATCCCCCATTTTATTGCATTGGCTATTTCTTCTTCTTTTTCTATCTTTGCTTTCCTGACTACTTTGCTAGCTTCTGTAAGTTTTTCCAAATATAGATGCCTGTCTTACTCTCTCTGTAATGTATTTCATGAAGGTCTCATCTTTTTCTTCAACTTTTCAGCTACTTCTTTTGAGAACAATAATGGCCTCATTTTCCTTTTACCTTTATTTACCTTTCTAACAAAAAGTTTGGTGGCCCTTAAATATCCCCTTTCAGTTTTGCCCACTGTTTTTCTACATCCCCCAGCTGTTCCCATTCTGCTAACGACTACTTGAGGTATTGGCTCATCTTGACAAAGTTAGTTTTCCCAAAGTTGAAGACCCTTGCTTTTGAATGGATTTTATGAGCCCTAATACCGAACCATACCATCTGGCGATCACTGGATGTAAGATGATCTCCCATGATAACATCAGAAACACTTTCACCATTGATAAGCACCAAGTCCAGTATGATCCCCTTCACGTGTGGGTTCTGTTGCCAGTTGTCTGAATAGTTCTCCTGGTAGAGAATCCAGGATCTCCTTACTTCTAGATGACACTGCAGAAAGGATGTGCTAATCAGCATCCAGCATATTGAAATCATCTATCAGTAGCACTTTCCTTTCCTGGCAATACTGCATATGTCTTCTATCAAATCTCTGCCCACGTCCTCTCCCTGTGAGGGGGGTCTGTATATCATGCCAATGCAAATGGATTTCTCTTTCCCCTCTTTTTAAATTAGCCCACAGTGCCTCCTCTCCCTCTTTTAAGCCCTGTAATTCTATAGCTTTAATATTATTTTTACATATAGTGCCACTTCTCCTCCCCTTCTTCCTACTCTGTCCTTCTTGAATAAAGTGTAGCCTGGTATAATTATATCTCAGTCATAGTTGTCTGTGAACCATGTGTCTGTAATTGCCACTAAATCCACAAAGTTGAAGCAGTGCATGCCTCAATACGCCCAAATCGTCGATTGACTATCAGGGAGCTTGCTGAGGACATGGGCATCGGGTTGGTACAGTCCATTCTTACTGTTGATTTTGAGATGAGACATGTGTCTGCAAAGTTCGTGCCGAATCTCCTGTCCCCTGATCAAAAAGGAGATAAGCTGTCTACAGACAGAGAGGAGTTAAAATGCGTTGAAAATTACTCCAATCTCATCAAAAAGATTATTACTGGTAATGAATCATGGGTTTATGGTTATGACCCAGAAACTAAGTCTCAATCCTCACAATGGAAGACTCCAAACTCTCCCAGACCCAAGAAAGCCTGTCAGGTGAGGAGCAATGTCAAGGTCATGCTCACAGTTTTCTTTGATTACCAGAATATTGTTCATCATGAGTATGTTCCAAAAGGCCAAACCATCAATAAGGAGCACTATATCCAAGTTCTGATTTGTTTGAGAGATGCAGTTCGTCGTAAGAGGACAGAGTTGCACAGGAATGGTGAATGGTTGCTTCATTACGAGAATGTCCTAGCTCACGCTCACATATTGTCCAGCCATTTTTGGCCAAACAGCCTCCGTACCCACCTGACCTCGCACCCTATGACTTTTTCTTGTTTCCAAAACTGAAATTACCACTGAAAGGAAGGAGATTCGATGACTTGGAGACCATAAAGCAAAATTCGACACAGCAGCTTCACAGCATAATGAAAGAGGCATTTCAAAATTGTTTCCAGCAGTGGCAGGAACACTGAAGGAAGCGTGCTTTATTGGAAGGGAACTACTTTGAAGGAGACTGAGTGCAATAACTGTCAGTGTTATACTTCTGCTGCTATTGTACAAGTCTTGATACTTTCTGATTGCAACACATATGGTATTCTAGTCTATTTCCCCTTATCAACCTTAGAGTTTCCTGCTCCTGCGAATAATATTTTGCCCCTGCCTATGCATGTGCCCCAAATGCATTGATGGGATCTTCCATCGATACATGAGATTTCATAGGGCTATGCAGAGGCAATAAAAATTCAGTTAGTTTTCCTTTGATTTATGAATATTTCCCAATTTTCAGGTGTTTTTTTCATTAGTTTCAGACATTCAATTTAGTAGGGACTTTTTAGTGCATGTTAAACAGATATGAAGGCACATTTCAGAAAGTGTTGGAAGTGAAAACCTCTGCAAATCTATACATATTTTAAAAAAACAGGTGCACATGTGTGAGGTCAATGTAAAGTCAACATAACTCCATCCCTCAAAATGGACAGGCATTTAATATTGCTCCCGAGATTGCCTATAATACACCAACCCTGATATCTCACTTACTTCTTTTTACTCATTTAATTGGGGTTCCTTTTCTTATTCTTGCTGTTTTTTTGTAAATCACTACGACACGCTGTAGAAGGGCGGTATACCAAGTTTTTAAATAAACCATAAAACCAAATATACGTATGCCCTATATGAAATGGGGAATACATGTTTAGATTTTAGTCCCACCCCTAACACACCCTTGACACTTACTGTTGCAACTTCAATGTAGCATGGATATCCCATGTGTAAAATGTTTATTTGTTTTGTGTGTATCTCTATTTTGTGTATGTGTGCTTGTATATATGTCTGTCCATGTGTGTACATATGCATGTGTGTATTTATGATGGTACAGAGGGTGGCTACTAAAATGGTTAGTGGTCTTCATTATAAAGCAAATGAGGACAGACTTAAGGATCTTAATATATTTACTTTAGAGGAAAGGCGGGATAGAGGCGATATGATTGAGACGTTTAAATACTTCCATGGCATAAATGCACAGGAGGAGAACCTCTTTTGATTGAAAGCAAGCTCTGCTATGAGGGGACATAGGATGAGAGTGAGAGAGGACAGACTCGGGAGTAATATGCGGAAATATTTCTTTACGGAAAGAGTGGTAGATGCGTGGAATAGTCTCCCAGTGGAGGTGGTAGAGATGAGGACAGTATCTGAATTCAAAGAAGCATGGGACAAACACAGAGGATCTCTAAAGGGAAAAGGGGACTGTTGTAGTGGTTGATATGGAAGGGCAGACTAGATAGGCCATGTGGTCTTGTTCTGCCGCCATGTTTCTTTGTTAAAACTGCCCATCGATCCTCGCAGCAGAGCTGCACCATACTCCATCGCCATTATCTGTGCCAGCTTTCTGGACCAGTCTGATAGGGAGGTTTTTCCACTTCACCGCAATGGCCAGTCTTGCAACTAAAAACAGCAAGTTGGATGTAGAGTGCTAATTCAAGAGGGTACTACTCGATCTCTCAGAAAAAAACAAGCAGGAGCAATACAGCAAACTGCATCACTGGACTCTGAGAGCTCTCCCTGTCCACTCTACGTATCTATTCTCACAGTGGTAGTATTTTATAACATTCCCAAAAGATATGCAACAATGAAAACTTCTCACCACAGCCCGTCCAGCACAATTCATAGCATGTAGGCTAGCAGACATCAAGTACTTTCTAAACAGAAGCTTATACTGAGTGTCCAGATGGGTTTGACAGCTCGCCATCTTTGAGGTATTTGCCCACAAACTCTACCAACACTCCCCCATCCAATCTCTCTGCAAGTCCCGGTGTCATTCTGCCTGGTGGACCAAGCCATCCTCTGCACTATTATCTTATACAGTTGAGCAACTGACCCAATGCCTTTGCTGGGCTTCAAGAAAAGGGCCTCCAAGGGATGCAGATGTTTCAAAAAGGTGTTCTTATATGAGTGAGAAAACTGAATGTTATTTTATTTATTTATTTATTTAGTTACATTCTCTTATATACTGCGCTATTCTGCATCAGTGCGGTTTACATTGAACAAACTGAAATTACATTGAACAGGGCATTATAACTTGGAGATAACTATTTTACAGGTTTATTTTATAGGTTAGTTCCAGTGTTGGAGCAGTGCGCATACTAGAGCAGGCATACTTGGGCAAGGCCTGAACTCTGGTGGTTGGCCTGCTTCAACAGAGATATTTTATCTTCCTTTGATAGACAGGTGTAATGTGGGACAAGAGGGCCCCGTGGCCTTAACCGTGGGACCCCAAACAGCAGGACCCATCAGATCAGAGCACCATGAGGACATGGGACCCTAGACCACCGGTGATGAGACTGCTGCATGGAGACACATAGATTGGTCAGTAGTTAGGGTAGCTGAGCTCAATTAAGGGATTTTAGGTGAGGCAACCCTGAACTAAAATTCCTGATCCTGGTGAAGTACACACCAGGGAACTGGGACACACCTGCTGGGATTTTGGGGTTTAACTGGCTGTCACATCACAAAGAGGCAGCCATCAGGAAAGAAATCCAGGGTTGTAAAGTAGAAGTCTTCCTCCTGGGGCTGGCATAGGGAGGCCTTTTTACTAGGATTACTTAGCAAAGTGTGTGCTTACTGTTCATATTGCTAATCCTGGATGTGCTAAGAGGTGTTGCATCCTGGAAAAGTGATTTAAGTTCTCTTACTGAGCCCTCTCATTTATTTTGATCCACTCCACAACCTTCAATAAAGCTTATCCAAAATTTTAATATTTCTGGTTGCTGTCTACCTTTTGGGAGATTTCCCAAAGAAACTGTTTATTTTGCCAACATTTCTTTTTTACAGCAGCAGCCCCTCACCTGTACCTCTAAGGTACCCATTACGTGATCATGCCTAATTGCGCTGTGGAGGGGTGATGTATTTTTCTGTCTTGCCCTGTGGGAGAGCCGGTGCCCAGTGGTTCTGGCTCAGCACTGCTGATGCAAGAGCAGCCCAGTCTACTGATCCCACCCATACAGACATGTGGATTACATTTAGATGGCGCAACGGGAATACCAGTTGAGGAAAACCTCTGTTATATCCTGCTATAGATTCCCAAATAAGGAAAGAGCCATGAAAAGTTGCAAACACTTTGCTCCTGCTTTTACAAAACTTAAATTTCCAGAAATTCCCTGTGAATACAATACAGAACATCTTGCCTTCTGCTCACGCTCTCTTACGATACACAATATCTTGCCTTGTGCTCATGTCTTTCCACTGATAACTGGATGGTAAAAGTCATGCATTTTTTGCTTAGTAGCTGTGCCTACTCCCAGAATCCCATTCCACCCACCTTCCCAATCTTCCGGTTCTGCAGCCAGCTCTGTGGTTTGTGCTCTCTACCAGTTCTTCCCAAAGGCTCCTAGCCCATGGCCCTTCATAGGAGGATCTTGGTTTAGTTATTTCCAGAGCAATGGGTTGATCTTCGAGCATATTCCTGCTTTTCACAGAAAGGAAGGGCGCCTAAAAATACTTGTAATTACACATAGTACAGGCTTTCAGAGTTGATAGAGTTCATTGCTCCTGCCATTCAGCTTGCAGGACTGTAAAGCGGCAGCTTCTGCCCTACAGGAGCCTCAGCTTTTCTCACACAAAGCAATCTCTCTTCATCATATATATATACAAAAGCTATTTACATTAAGGTTACCAGATGCCCCCGATTTTCAAGCTCCCACCTGTTTGGTCTCAATTCCAGCAATAGCAAAATAGGAGGTAGAAAAAATTATATTTTCAACTTAATAATTTGAATGTGTCAGTTTTTAAAATTTGCATCCATTCTCTTTATATTCTGCACATTACAGGGAAATGCTTCACATTTTCTGTTTCTCTATCAATGTGTCTGCTTGGAAGTGATATAATTGACATCCTGGGATGAATTTGGAGGGGGAGGGCACAGGGTAATGACTCCTCTTCCCCTCCTCCACACCTTGTTGCTCAAACCTGGAACTAAGGTGTCCCTTCCCCTCCCTACACATTACACTTCGGATAAATGTCCAAGATTTGCCTGCAAAAAACCTGATAACCTTAATTTACATAGCGATTTACTCAGCAACATGGCTTAGCTGAAAATCATCTCTCTCAGAGGATATAAGAACATGAAGGCTGCATACCCGCGCAAACAAGAGGTTTTCCTGGCGATGTGCTGAGGTCGGCTGAAGAAACGGCATACATACATTCATTTGTCAAACTTTGTTTTTGATTTTGTTAGCATTCGGCCACCCAAACAAGTAGCAGATACAAAGCATATAGCTGCTTTAGCACACATAGGGCTAGATAAATTGAAAGGCACTAGCACATGAACATGTTATTTATCGCAGACTCCCACTTTATACAAATAGGACTTATTTACTGTGAATGTGTGTTGACAGTCTTAGCACATCCTAACATGCAGCACAATTTAGTGCAGGTGTAGCAGAACATCTTGTGGTTGGAAAGGCCAAATCCACCAACTCTATCCCTGAGCTCCTATCATGATTTTCCACTTTACATTTTCAATTAGCAGTGGCGTAAATTCCGCCAAAGCAACCCCCATAATGCAGGGGAGGGGGCTGGGCAGGAAGGGGACCCACACAGCAGCGGTAAGACAGCACAGGAAAGAGTAGTTACTCACCTGTAACAGGTGTTCTCCAGGAGCAACAGGAATCAGTCCTCACATATGGGTGACGTCGGCGCCGACAGAGCCCCCGTGCAGAGCATTTCCCCAGCTTTCAAAGAAAGCCTTTGGGAATTGCAGCGCGCATGTGCGGTCCCCTTCCCGCCCAAGGGTGCCATCTTGCTCAGTCTGATGACATAGCTAAAAGACAGCAAAAATAGCAAAAAATAAATCATATGACTGCAATTCCAAGGGGAGGAGGGAGGGTTGTGAGGACTGATTCCTGCTGCTCCTGGAGAACACCTGTTACAGGTGAGTAACTACTCTTTCTTCAGGACCAAGCAGGAAGTCAGTCCTCACATATGGGACTCCTCAGCTTAAGGCTATCGGAGACCCCAAGCCGAAAAAATGAGCTCCCTCTAGAGCGTCAGAACTGTTGTTGAAAAATACTATCTTGGAAGCCCAGACCAGCTGTATTCCATGCTTTAAGAAGAGTGGAAGGAAGTCCAAAAAACTGCCAGCATGGTTTAAAGGTGAGGTCAGAGAGGCTGTTGCCAAAAAAGCATCTTTCAGGAAATGGAAAAAAGAGCCAAACGACGAAACCTGGAAACGGCACAAGCACTGGCAAGTCAAATGCAAGGCATTGATAAGGCAGGCAAAGGGAGAATTTGAGAAGCAGCTTGCTGCGGAAGCAAAAACGCGAAGTACAGACCTTTTCAAGTACATTCGTAGCAAAAAACCTGTGAGAGAGTCAGTTGGTCCATTAGATGATAAAGGGGTTAAAGGAGCACTAAGAGGCGACAAGGCGATAGCGGAGAGACTGAATGAATTCTTTGCTTCAGTCTTTACTGAGGAAGATGTAGGGATGTTACCCATGACTGAAGTGGTATTTAAAGGTGCGGAAGAATTGAAGGAAATATCGATAGATCGGGAAGATGTATTACAACTATTAGATAAACTGAAGAGTAGCAAATCACCTGGGCCGGATGGTATACCTCCAAGGGTGTTGAAAGAACTGAAATACGAGATTGCAGACCTGCTATTAGTAATCTGTGAACTATCATTAAAATCATCTCTAAAACCTGAAGATTGGAGGATCGCCAATGTAACACCAATTTTTTAAAAAGGTTCCAGGGGTGATCCGGGAAACTACAGACCGGTGAGCCTGACATCAGTACCGGGAAAAATGGTAGAAACCATCATAAAGAATAAAATTACTCAGCATGTAGATAGTCAAGACCTAATGGGAGACAGCCAACATGGCTTTAAACAAGGAAGATCTTGTCTTACTAATCTGTTATGTTTTTTTTGAAGGAGTGAATAATCAGGTGGACAAAGGTGAGTCGGTTGATATTGTGTATCTGGACTTTCAGAAAGCCTTTGACAAGGTCCCTCATAAGAGACTTTTGGCAAAACTACAGAATCATGGGATAGGAGGCAGTGTACTATTGTGGATCAGGAACTGGTTAAAAGATAGAAAGCAGAGGGTAGGGCTAAATGGCCAATTTTCCCAATGGAGAAAGGTGAATAGTGGTGTACCCCAGGGATCTGTGCTGGGTCCGCTGCTTTTTGACATATTCATAAATGACCTGGAAAGTGGAATAACGAGTGAGGTTATCAAATTTGCAGATGACACAAAACTATTTAAAGTTGTTAAAACCCAAGAGGATTGTGGAAAATTGCAAGAGGATCTTGATAAATTGGAAGACTGGGCATCAAAATGGCAGAAGAAATTTAATGTGGACAAGTGCAAGGTTATGCACCTAGGGAAGAACAACCCAAACTATGGTTACACGATGCAAAGTTCAACATTAGGAACCACCACCCAGGAAAAAGATTTAGGCGTCATTGTGGATACCATGTTAAAACCCTCGGCCCAGTGTGCAGCGGCAGCCAAGAGAGCAAATAGAATGCTACGTATGATAAGGAAAGGAATGGAAAATAAAACTAAAGATATTATAATGCCTCTATATCGTTCCATGGTGAGACCGCACCTTGAATATTGTGTGCAATTCTGGTCGCCGTATCTTAAAAAGGATATAGCGATTTTAGAAAAGGTTCAGAGAAGAGCCACCAAAAAGGTAAAGGGGATGGAAGGATACTCCTATGAAGAAAGGCTAAAAAGGTTAGGGCTCTTTAACCTGGAAAAGAGACGGCTGAGGGGAGATATGATAGAAGTCTATAAATTAATGAATGGAGTGGAATGGGTAAACGTAGATCGATTGTTTACCTTATCAGAATATAGAAAGACTAGGGGACATGCAATGAAGCTACAGGGTAAACTATTTAAGACTAATAAAAGAAAATATTTTTTCACTCAACGTGTAATCAAACTCTGGAATTTGTTACCAGAGGATGTAGTAAAGGCTGTTAATATAGCTGGGTTTAAAAAAGGTTTGTTCAAGTTCCTGGAGGAAAGGTCCATAAACCATTAATAAGAAGGGACCCAGGATATCAATGCCTGAACCAATACAAGCATTGTGGAACCTGTGTCCCTTGGGGAAACTGCTAGGTACATATGACCTAGATTGGCCACTGTTGGAAACAGAATACTGGGCTTGATGGACCTTGGTCTGACCCAGTATGGCATATCTTATGTTCTTATGAATCTTCTCTGAGAACGCCCCCGACCGGTAGCCCAACATCAAGGCCAGAGGGAAGGAGCTGCCTAAACCCCAAAGAGATTATGGAGTACTGCCTGTCCGAAAGCACTGTCCCTGCGGGACTCCCTCTCAAGGCAGTAATGGGCCGCAAAGGTCTAGCTTGAAGACCAAGTAGCAGCCCGGCAGATTTCTGCCAACGGAACAGAGCGGAGATGAGCCACTGAAGCAGCCTTCGCCCTGACATGATGAGCCGTGACTTGACCCTCCAATGAGAGGCCGGCTGCCCCATAAGCCCAGGCGATACAGTCAGTGACGCATATGGACAAAGTACGCTTCGAGACAGGTAACCCCAACTTATTGGGGTCAAAAGAAACAAAGAGCTGAACAGCCCTCCGGTGCTCCCGCATACGGTCAAGGTAGAAGGATAACGCCCTCCTACAGTCCAGGGTATGCAGGTCCATCTCAGCCTGGCTGGCATGCGGCCTGGGAAAGAAAGTCAGAAGAACCACCTCCTGATTGAGGTGGAAAGAGGAGACAACCTTAGGGAGAAACTTAGGGTGAGTCCGTAAGACTACCCTATTCCTGTAGAACCTTGTGTAAGGGGGATCAGACACTAGCGCCTGAAGTTCACTTACTCGCCTAGCAGAGGTAAGAGCTACCAGAAACAAAGTTTTCCAGGAGAGAAAACAGAGGACAGGTAGCCATAGATTCAAATGGCGGACAAGTAATCCGCTGTAAGACCACATTTAAATCCCACTCAGGGGCTGGTGGGCGTAGAGGAGGCTTAAGCAGGAGGCGGCCTCTGAGGAAACGAGCCACCAAAGGGTGGTTGGAAAGAGGCCTCCCGTCCACCGGCGAGTGGTGCGCTGAGAGAGCACTGAGGTGAACTCTGACAGAATTGGACTTAAGGCCTAGATTGGAGAGGTAAAGCAAATATTGCAATACTACCACTACCAAGCACAAGAAGGGATTCTCACTGCTGAGCACACCATGCGGAGAATCAAAGCCACTTAAGAGCGTAGGATTTCCGGGTGGATTGCCTTCTAGAGGCTAAGACTACGTCTTCCACCTCTCTAGGCAGTAGAAGGGGAGCCAGAACTACCCTTTCAGCAGCCAGGCCATCAGATGAAGGGACTGGAGGTTGGGGTGTAAGAGAGATCCCTGTTCTTGAGACAGGAGATCGTGTTGAAGCCCCAGAGGAATAGGAGTGTCTACCGCCAGTTGCAGCAGAAGGGGGAACCATGGTTGCCTCGGCCACCTGGGGGCTATCAGAATCATGGAGGCCCCGTCCTTGAGTACTTTGAACAGTTTTCTGGACACTAGTGGCGTGGGAGGAAACGCATACAGTAGGCCTTTGGACCACGGGAGCAGAAACGCATCCGCTGCTACTCGGAGAGGATGCGGTTGCCTGGAACAGAATCTCGGGAGTTGCCGGTTCAGAGGACTGGCGAAAAGATACATGGTGGGGAGGCCCCACCTCAGAAAGATCTGCTGAACCACCAATTGATTCAATCTCCATTCGTATGGTTGCAGGATCCTGCTCAGTCTGTCCACCAGTTAATTCTCCTGACCTGGGAAGTAGACTGCCTTGAGAAGGATTCCGTGATTGACAGCCCAGGAGCACAGCCATTGTGCTTCCTGACATAGAAGGAAGGAGCCTGTGCTTCCTTGCTTGTTCACGTAAAACATGGCAACTTGATTGTCCGTCTGGACCAGTACAGACTGGTGAGACGTGAGATGGGAGAAGGCCCTCAGAGCTAAGCGTATCGCCCGCAGCTCCAGGAAATTTATCTGCTGTGTAGCCTCCCAAGGGGTCCAGAGACCCTGAGTGCATGCCCCTTGGCAATGCACTCCCCAACCTTGAAGAGAAGCATCGGTTGTCAGCACTTGAGAGTGCGGAGGGGTTTGAAAAAACACTCCGAGCACCAGATTCAGAAGATGAAGCCACCATTGCAGAGAGGAGGCAAGCAGTGTGGATATTCTTACTGAGTCTGCATGACTCCCTGTGGCCTGATGCCACTGAGTTCGAAGACTCCACTGAACAAGCCACATATGCAGGCGGGCATTGGGGGTTACATGAACCGTGGAAGCCATATGGCCGAGAAGTCTCAGGAATTGCCTGGTGGAGACCAGGGAATTGCTGTGAAACTGCCTGGCTAGATCTATTAATCTGTGGGCTCAGTCCACGGGCAGAAAAGCCTTCGCCTGAAGGGTGTCCAGCCTTGCTCCTATGAACTCCATGTTCTGGGACGGGAGCAAAGTGGACTTTGCGAAGTTTATGACAAACCCCAAGTGCTGAAGCAGAGCCCCAGTGCGAAGGGTGACTTGACTGGCCTCCTGTGAAGAATGGCCCCTTAAGAGCCAGTCGTCCAGGTATGGGAACACAAAAAGACCTTGAAGCCTTAGGTAGGCCGCCACCACCGCCAGGCACTTTGTGAACACCCTGGGGGCGGAGGTTAGGCCAAAGGGTAGCACTCTGTACTGATAGTGGTTTCCTCCCACAACAAATCTGAGATATTGTTTGTGGTCTGGATGAATAAGGATGTGAGTATAAGCATCCTTTAGATCTAAGGAGCATAGCCAATCTCCCTGCTGGAGGTAGGGCAGCAGGATTCCAAGGGAAAGCATCTTCAACTTTTCCCTCTCCAGGAACTTGTTGAGGTTTCGCAAGTCTAGGATGGGTCTGAGGCCTCCTGTTCTTTTTGGTACCAGAAAGTACCTGGAATAAAAGCCGTGACCTCTCAGGTGGTGGGGCACCGGTTCCACAGCCCGTTCCTTTAGTAGACTTGCTAACTCCTGTAGGAGTAGGTCCCTATGCAGAGGGGGTCTTGGAGGCTCCCCTGGAAAAAAGGAGGGAGGTACCTGGTGAAAATGAAGAAGATAGCCCTTTTGGACTATATGGAGTACCCAGGTATCTGTTGTGACGGCTGACCACCTGTGGGCAAAGAGGGCCAGCTGGCCTCCTGTGCTGATGTGAGCCAGCTGAAGAGGAGAGGCTTTGCTTTCGGAGTCAAAAACCCCCACCCTGCTGTGCAGGAGCCGGTGTTGGTGGCTTGGGGGCCTTCTGCCTACGGGGCCCAGGACCCTGCCCCTTGGCCTGCTGACCCTGTTGGGGAGCTGCAGAGGCCTGATAATGAGAGTATTGTTTATAAGCAGATGTCTTCCTCGGGTAAAAGTTCTTTTTTCCCGAGCCCTTCTTCTTCTGAGAAGGGGCAGAGGTTTTTCTGGACAGGCTAGTCCTGGTCAGAGTCTCGGTCTCGATCTGTGCAGCCTTTTCAGCCATGGGTTTGCCAAAAAGGATCTCACCACGGCAGGGGACATCGACCAACTTGTCTTGTACCCATGGCTCGAGGTCCGATGACTGTAGCCAAGCCTGTCGGCGGGCACCGATGGCGGCCCTGGCTACTCGGGCCGAAGCCTCGAAGCCATCGTAGGCCGCTTGAGAGATAAACTTCGAGCACTCTCTAATACCAGTGGACAAGGCCTGGAACCTCTGCAAAGGTTCCTCGGAGAGACCAGCAGAGGACCTGGCAATCTCCTTTGCCAGGTCTCGAAGGTACATGCCCATGTAGAGCTGGTATGTCTGGACACGGCAAGCAAGCATAGAGCCCTGGAAGCACTTTTTACCGAGGGCATCCAGGTTCCGGGCCTCCCGGCTGGGAGGCACCAAGGAGTGCATCTTCTGACTTTTCAGTCGATGCATGGCCGATTCCACAACCATGGAGTGGTACGGTAATTGTGCCTTTTGGAACCCGGGGCTCTTGTGGACTCGATAGATGGAATCGACCCGCTTGCTTAACACCGGCGTCAAGGCCGGGGTCTCCCACATGCGGAAGAGTAGCCGTTCCAGCATCGGAGGAACCGGTACAGTAAAGGCCTCCTTCGGGGGAGAGTCATAGTGGAGGGCCTCGAGCTCTTCGGCTCGAGGCTCCTCCTCGGGATCCGCGGGGAATGCCAAGGCCTTGGCCATATCCCGCACGAAATCCGAGAACCGGGTATCCTCCGGTGGATCGTCTCCGAGGTTCTGACTCCGGTGAGTCCGATGGGACACACCGAGTCCGAAAGGTGTCGGGTGACTCCTCATCCTCCGTCTTCCAGCCCGGCTCCTCAGAGGAGGAATCGAGCGGTTCCGGTCGGGCAGGCACCGATGCCCTCCACCCCGACGCCGAGGAAGACATCTGCCTATAAACAATACTCTCATTATCAGGGAACCGTGGCTGAGAATCGACTCAAGCTCGCATGGACTCGAGGATCGGCTCGGCCTCCGGGGTCGACTTGGATGTCGATGTCCCGGTGGTCGGGGCAGATGCACCGGTGAGACCGGCGATCAGTGCCCGCTGCTGCTCCATGAAGGCAGCCAAGCTGCTCTCCAAGGCCGTCAACCTGAGTCCGAGCTCAGGAGACTCAGCAGCCCCCGACTAGGGCCCCGACTGCGTCGGGCCCGACGTCGGCTCCCCTGGAGGAGAGTCCACGAGGACTACAGTACTCACGTGCCCAGGAGACTCCATCTCGAGATGAGGTTGTTTGGCAGGCCTCTCCGACTCCGAAGACCCGGGATGGCGGTCGGGGCTATGCGACCTGGCCCTCGAGGAACCAGGTGTGTCTGCCGACGACGCCTTCGCGGGTTTTTTCTTCCTGCGCTGCTCCCGCGAAGGAGACCCCCGCTCAGAGGAACCCCGACGCTGCTCGGGGCCGGAGTCCCGAGACGTCAAGGCCTCAGACGAGGTCCGGGCCCGTCCGGACGCGGAGTCAGAGAAGATTCTGTCCTTCTGGTGCTGCCGACTCCTCAACGCCTTCGAGGACATTTTTCCACACAGACCACAGATCATCGGGTCATGATCGGGTCCGAGGCAACGGAGGCAGCAGTCATGTGTGTCGGTGAGAGACATAAGATTCTTACACCAATCACGCTTTTCAAACCCGCTGGCAGCCATCGGGGGAAAAAGGGCCCCTGCGAGGTCGAAAGACAGGGCTGCCAGTGAAAAAGAAAATGGCGCGAACGCTAGTCACTAAGGACAAAAACCGAAAAAAAGAGTGGGCTCGATACCGGCGTATCGGGCCCAGGCGGGAAAAGGATCCGGCGTCGAACCTTAGAAGGAAGACAAAAAACAGGGTAATCAACTTTTTCCTTGGCGAAAAACGAACTACGTCCGTCGGGCTCCGCGGAAAAAAGAAGACTGAGCAAGATGGCACCCTTGGGCGGGAAGGGGACCGCGCATGCGCACTGCAATTCCCAAAGGCTTTCTTTGAAAGCTGGGGAAATGCTCCGCACGGGGGCTCCATCGGCGCCGATGTCACCCATATGTGAGGACTGACTTCCTGCTTGGTCCTGGAGAAACTTACTTTATCATGTTTGCCGTACTGCCTCTGCTCTTGTAGGTTTGTAGATACAGAAAGCCAAGTGTTAAGTAAATCTAAACTTCACGGAAATTTTAAAAGAATAGGAGTCGCAGAACATGCTCTGAAAATAAATCCTGTAGGTTTGCAGCAGACCTGGCAGCTGTCTTGACTAGTAGAAAGACGGTATAAAAAATAGGTAAAATAAATAAAAAAATGCCTTTGAATATCAGGCCCTTACAGCTTTGGGGGCCTTTAATCTGAACTTCTGCAACTATCCCAGAGAAAGACTAGTTACTCACCTGTAACAGGTGTTCTCCAGGAGCAGCAGGATCAGTCCTCACATATGGGTGACATCGGCGCCGACGGAGTCCTCGCGGAGCAATTTCCCCAGCTTTCAAAGAATTGCAGCGCGCATGCGCGGTCCCCTTCCCGCCCAAGGGTGCCATCCCGCTCAGTCTGATGACATAGCTAAAAGAAAGCAAAAAATTAGCAAAAACGAAATGATAGGACTGCAACTCCAAGGGGAGGAGGGACTGATTCCTGCTGCTCCTGGAGAACACCTGTTACAGGTGAGTAACTACTCTTTCTCCAGGATCAAGCAGGAAGTCAGTCCTCACATATGGGACTCCCTAGCTTAAGGCTACCGGAGACCTCAAGTGGAAAAATGAGCTCCCTCTAGCTCAGTAGCACAGAAGGAAGGAATCTTCTCTGAAAACGCCCCCAACCGGTAGCCCAACACCAGGGTCGGAGGGTAGGAGTTGCCTAAACCTCAAAGAGATTATGGAGGACCGCCTGACCGAAAGCACTGTCCCTGCGGGACTCCCTCTCCAGGCAGTAATGGGCCGCAAAAGTCTGGCTTGAAGACCAAGTAGCGGCCCGGCAGATGTCTGCCAACGGAACAGAGCGGAGATGAGCCACTGACGCAGCCTTCGCCCTAACACGATGAGCCGTGACTCGACCCTCCAACGAGAGGCCGGCTGTCCCATAAGCCCAAGCGATACAGTCAGCAACCCATATGGACAAAGTACGCTTGGAGACAGGCAGCCCCAACTTATTGAGGTCAAAAGAAACGAAGAGCTGAACAGCTCTCCTATGCTCTCGTGTACGGTCAAGGTAGAAGGATAAGGCCCTCCTACAGTCCAGGGTATGTAGGACCATCTCAGCTCGGCTGGAGTGGGGCCTGGGAAAGAAAGTGGGGAGAACTATCTCTTGGTTGATATGAAACGGAGAAACCACCTTTGGAAGAAACTTAGGGTGAGTCCGCAAGACTACCCTATTCTTGTCGAACCTAGTGTAAGGGGGATCAGACACTAGGGCCTGCAGTTCACTAACGCGCCTAGCAGAAGTAAGGGCTACCAAAAACAAAGTTTTCCAGGAAAGAAAACGAAGAGGGCAGGTAGCCATAGGCTCAAAAGGCGGACAGGTAATCCGCTGCAAGACCACATTCAGATCCCATTCAGGGGCTGGAAGCCGCAAAGGAGGCTTAAGGAGAAGGAGGCCTTGGAGAAAACGAGCCACCAAAGGGTGGTTGGAAAGAGGCCTGCCATCCACCTGTGCGTGATGCGCAGAGAGAGCACTGAGGTGGACTCTGATAGAGTTGGACTTAAGGCCCAGATTGGAGAGGTAAAGCAAATATTGCAAGACCACTGCCACCAAGCAGGAGAAGGGATTCTCAGACTGCTGAGCACACCACACGGAGAACCGACGCCACTTAAGAGCGTAGGACTTCCGGGTGGAGGGCCGCCTGGAGGCCAAGACGACCTCTTCCACCTCCCGAGGCAGCAGGAGGGGAGCAAGGACTACCCTTTCAGCAGCCATGCCATCAGATGAAGGGACCGGAGGTTGGGGTGTAGGAGAGACCCCTGATCCTGTGTCAGGAGATCGGGTTGAAACCTCAGAGGAAGAGGAGTGTCCACCGCTAGCTGCATTAGAAGCGGGAACCAAGGTTGTCTCGGCCACCGGGGAGCCACTAGGATCATCGAGGCTTTGTCTCTGAGAACTTTGAAGAGTGTCCGAGACACCAGCGGCATGGGAGGAAAGGCATAAAAGAGGCCTGTGGACCATGGAATCAGAAAAGCATCCGCCGCTACTCTGAGAGGATGTGGTTGTCGAGAGCAGAATCTGGGAAGTTGCCGGTTCAGAGGACTGGCAAACAGATCCATGGTGGGGAGGCCCCACTTGAGAAAGATCCGCTGAACCACCACCAATGGATCCAATCTCCACTCGTGTGGTTGGAGGATCCGGCTTAGCTTGTCTGCCAGGTAATTTTCCTGACCTGGGAGATAGACAGCTTTGAGGAGGATGCTGTGGTAGACAGCCCAAGAGCACAGTTTTTGTGCCTCCTGACAGAGAAGGAAGGAGCCTGTTCCTCCTTGTTTGTTCACGTAGAACATTGCAACTTGATTGTCCGTCTGGACCAGCACAGACTGGTGAGAAGTGAGGTGGGAGAAGGCTCTCAGAGCTAGGCGGATGGCTCTGAGCTCCAGGAAGTTTATCTGCTTAGCAGACTCCCAAGGAATCCAGAGGCCTTGAGTACATGTCCCTTGGCAATGTGCTCCCCAACCCAGGAGAGAAGCATCGGTTGTTAGCACCTGAGAAGCGGAGGAGATTGAAAATCCACTCCCAGCAGCAGGTTTGGCAGATGAAGCCACCACCGCAGAGAAGAAACCAGCAGGTCGGATACCTGTACTGAGTCCGCCAGGCTCCCCGTGGCCTGATGCCATTGAGTGCGAAGGCACCACTGAGCAGGTCGCATCTTCAGGCGGGCATTGGGGGTCACATGGACCGTGGAAGCCATATGGCTGAGCAGTCTCAGAAATTGCCTGGCAGAGACCAGGGAATTGCTGTAAAAGTGGCTGGCGAGATCCATGAGCCTGCGTGCTCTGTCTAGAGGCAGGAAGGCCCGCGCCTGAAGTGTGCTCAACCTTGCACTGATGAATTCGAGATTTTGAGAGGGGAGCAAAGTGGACTTTGCGAAGTTTATGACAAAGCCCAAGTGCTGGAGCAGAGTCACAGTGCGATGAGTGGCCTGAGTGGCCTCTTGGGAAGACTGGGCCCTGATGAGCCAGTCGTCCAGGTATGGAAACACAAAAAGGCCTTGAAGTCTTAGATAGGCCGCCACCACTGCTAGGCATTTGGTGAACACCTTGGGGGCGGAGGATAGGCCAAAGGGCAGTACTCTGTACTGGTAATGATTTCCTCCCACAACAAACCTGAGATATTGTCTGTGGTCTGGATGAATAAGGATGCGAGTATAGGCATCCTTCAGATCTAAGGAGCATAGCCAGTCTTCCTGCTGGAGGTAGGGCAGCAGGATTCCAAGGGTAAGCATCTTGAACTTTTCCCTTGCCAGGCACTTGTTGAGGTTTCGCAAGTCCAGGATGGATCTGAGGCCTCCTGTTCGTTTTGGTATCAGAAAGTACCTGGAATAAAAGCCTTGACCCCTCAGGTGGTGGGGCACCGGTTCCACAGCCTGTTCCTGAAGAAGACTTGCTAACTCCTGAAGGAGTCAGTCCCTGTGCAGAGGGAGTCTTGGAGGCTCCTCTGGAAAGTAGGAGGGAGGTACCTGGTGAAAGTGTAGAAGATAGCCTTTTTGAACTATATGAAGCACCCAGGTATCTGATGTGATGGCTGACCACCTGTGGGCAAAGTGGACCAGCCGGCCTCCTGTGCTGAGAGAAACCAGCGGAGGGGAAGAGGCTATGCTGATGGAGTCAAAAACCCCCACCCTGCTGAGCAGGGGCCGGTGTTGTGGGCTTGGGGGCCTGCTGCCTACGGGACCCATTACACCGTCCCTTGGCCTGCTGACCCTGTTGGGGAGCTGCTGAGGCCTGATAATGAGGGTATTGTTTATAGGCAGCCGCCTTCCTCGGGTAAAAGGGCTTTTTCCCCGAGCCCTTCTTCTTCTGAGAAGGGGCAGAGGTTTTTCTGGACAGCCTAGTCCTGGTCAGAGTCTTGGTCTCGATCTGTGCAGCCTTTTCAGCCATGGGCTTGCCAAAGAGGTTTTCACCTCTGCAGGGGACATCGACCAACTTGTCCTGTACCCATGGCTCGAGGTCGGATGACTGAAGCCAAGCCTGTCGGTGGGCACCGATGCCGGCTCCGGCTACTCGAGCCGATGCTTCGAAGTCATCGTAGACTGCTCGAGAGATAAACTTCGAGTACTCTCGAATACCAGTGGACAAGGCCTGGAACCTCTGCAAAAGTTCCTCGGAGAGACCAGCAGAGAACCCGGCAATTTCTTTTGCCAGGTCTCGGAGATACATGCCCATATAGAGCTGGTAGGTCTGGACTCGACAAGCAAGCATAGAGCCCTGGAAGCACTTCCTACCGAGGGCTTCCAGGTTCCGGGCCTCCCGGCTGGGAGGCACCGAGGAGTGCATCTTCTGACTCTTGAGTCGATGCATGGCCGATTCCACCACCATGAAATGGTGCGGTAGTTGTGCCTTTTGGAACCCGGGGCTCTTGCGGACTCGATAAATGGAATCGACCACCTTGCTTAACACCAGCGCCGGGCTCTCCCACATGCGGAAGAGAAGTCGTTCCAGCATCGGAGGAACCGGTACAGTAAAGGCCTCCTTTGGGGGAGAGTCATACTGGAGGGCATCGAGCTCTTCGGCTCGAGGCTCCTCCTCGGGATCCGCGGGGAATGCCAAGGCCTTGGCCATATCCCGCACGAAGTCCAAGAACCGGTTGTCCTCCGGGGGGGACCGTCTCCGAGGTTCGGACGCGGGTGAGTCCGATGGGACACACCGAGTCCGAAAAGTACCAGGTGACTCTTCGTCCTCCGTTTCCCAGGCTGACTCCTCGGAGGAGGAATCGAGCAGCTCCGGTCGGGCGGGCACCGATGCCCTCCTCCCCGACGCCGAGGGTGTCGGCGTCGATGACCTCAGTCCCAAACGGGAGGCCGAGGGAGACCGCGACCGAGGATCGACTCGAGCTCGCATGGACTCGAGGATCGGCTCGGTCTCCGGGGTCGACTTGGACGTCGACGTCCCGGTGGCCGGGGCAGATGCACTGGCGAGGCCAGCGATCAATGCCCGCTGCTGGTCCATGAAGGCAGCCAAACTGCTCTCCAAGGCCGTCAACCTGAGTCCGAGCTCATGAGACCCAGCAGCCCCCGACTCGGGCCCCGACGGCGTCGGGCCTGACGTCGGCTCCTTCGGAGGTGAGTCCAGGAGGACTACAGTACTCACGTGTCCAGGCGACTCCATTTCGAGACGAGGATGTTTCGAAGGCCTCTCCGACTCCGAGGACCCGGAACGGCTATCGGGGCTATGCGACCTGGCCCTCGAGAAACCAGGAGCGTCCGACGCCGCCCTCGCGGGTTTCTTCTTCCTATGATGTTCCCGGGCAGAAGACCCCCGCTCAGAGGAACTCCGACGATGCTCAGGACCGGAGTCCCGGGACGTCGAAGCCTCTGACGAGGTCCGGGCCCGGCCGGACGCAGAGTCAGAGAAGATTTGTTCTCTTTGATGCTGCCGACTCCTCAACGCTTTTGAGGACATCTTGCCACATGGACCACAGATCATCGGGTCATGATCGGGTCCGAGGCAGCGGAGGCAGCAGTCGTGTGTGTCGGTAAGAGACATAAGTTTCTTACACCGATCACACTTTTTAAACCCGCTGGCAGCCATCGGGGGAAAAAGGGCCCCTGCGAGGTCAAAAGACAGGGCTGCCAGTGAAAAAGAAAAAATGGCGCGAACGCTTGTCACAAAGGACAAAAAAACGAAAAATAAAGAACGGACCCATTACCGGCATAGCGGGTCCGGGCGGGAAAAGGATCCGGCGTCGAACCGAGAAAAGAATAAGAAATAAAATCAACTTTTTCTGTGGCGAACACAAACAGCGTCTGTAGGGCTCCGCAGAAAAAAGAAGACTGAGCGGGATGGCACCCTTGGGCGGGAAGGGGACCGCGCATGCGCACTGCAATTCCCAAAGGCTTTCTTTGAAAGCTGGGGAAATTGCTCCGCGAGGACTCCGTCGGCGCCGACGTCACCCATATGTGAGGACTGACTTCCTGCTTGGTCCTGGAGAAATCTATAAAACCATTCCCCCCAACAATGGGTGAAGACCAGATGTAAGACGTTTCACTTTAAAATGTAACATACGAAAAATTCTGTTCACATTTTGGTGTCACACCAGTAACAGCAATTCGAACTCCTGCTGCTGCCATAGGATTTATTTTAGAAACCCTAATTGCATTTTAAACAGTGGGCGAAAAACATGCAAGCTGCATCCATGTAGAAAAAGTGATTTTAGAAAGCTCATGAGATCTGCATTTCCACTATGGGACATCATTCTTTGTACTTCTCTATGAGGGTATGTTGGAGCGTAGCTTTGGCGATGTCAGTATTTGCATGCAGGGGGGAGATTCACGAATAACCACCAGACTTTATTGTGTTTTGGAGACTGCTTGTGGTGTGGGTGACTGGAGGAGCCTGACTTATGGTTTATGCAGGCCATGCTGCATGAGGCACTCAGGAAATACAGGAGAGCCACCCAGCAGGTATTTATATCAGAGGGTCTACAGGTCCAGGGCCTAATTCCTAGACCTCATGGATGAGCAGTGCCTCATCAGGTTCTGTTTTGACAAGGATCCCATGCCCATCTACCTCAAGGTCACCACAGCCCTTGCCTTCCTAGATACTGGCAGTTTCCAATCTGTGTTGGCTGTCAGCCTTCTTACAGTGCATTTCACAGTTCCCGAGGGCCTTTCTAACCCACATTGCAGAATATATTTTATTTAATTAGACTTATATACCGCTTTTCTACCAATCAAAGCGGTGTACATTCAGGTACTATACTATATATATTTATTTTTTAATTTATTTAACAGGTTTTATATACCGCTTTATCATTTCAGTCAAAGCAGTTTACATTAAACAGGGATATTGATAACTCTGGGTTCCCAAGCCAATGCTCTTAATGTTTAGGCTACTCTTCCACTCCATATTTTATCCCTTGTCCCTGAAGAGCTCACAATCTATGTTTCTGTACTGCCTTTCCTCAGGCAGTACAACAGAGACAGATAACCATGGCCCAATTTTCTCCCAGTTGGTGAGAATTCCTACATGTGCACTAGGTGCAAGGAGCTCTTTGCTTTCAGGGACCAGGTACGATCTCTAGATGCTAGAGTAGCAGGAGCTAAGGAAGACAGACAGGTATATAGATGAGACCTACAGGAATGTAGTACTTAAGTCCCACCTCCAGTCTGGTAGCCTCTCTGTTGCCATGGAGGTCATGTGAAAGGAGAGCATCACCTTGGTGTGGCAGGAAGTGATCCTGAAGCTAGGAATTGTCCTCCAGGTGATGTAAAACCCTCTTACATTGGGATGGTTTCTCAAGGGCCTTGTCCCCATGAGGGAAGGGTTAGGATAGCCGTTATAGTTGGCAATTCAATCACTAGGCTTGTAGATAACTGGTGGGCATAAGGATCACCTGGTAACATGCCTGCCTGGTGTGAAGGTAGCAGACCTTAAGCGCCACCTAGACAAGGTTTTAGACAATGCTGGGGAGGAGCCTGTTGTTTTAGTACATGCTGGTACCAATGAAATAGGAAAAAGTGGGAGGAAGGTTCTGTGAGGTCAAATTTAGGCTTTTAGGTAGGAAGTTGCAATCTAGAACTTCTAAAGTAGCATTCTCAGAAATGCTTCCCATTCCACAAGTCGGACCCAAAAGGCAGGCAGAGCTCTGAAGTCTCAATGCGTGGATGAGACAATGGTGCAAGGAAGAGGGTTTTGGAATTGTTAGGAACTGAACAACATTCTAGGGAAGGGGGGGGGGGGCTTTTCCAAAAGTATGGGCTCCACTTTAACCAGGGTGGAACCAGGCTTCTGGCATTAACCCTTAAAAAGGAGATAGAGCAGCTTTCAAACTAGATAATAGGGAAAAACCAACAGTCGCCAAAGAGTGCATGGTTCAGAAGGATGTATCCTTGAAGCAAACTAGCAAGGGCATTCTGATAGGGAGTTTCCAGTAAGGATAAAAGTAATCCAGATGCCTTTAAATACTACTACTACTACTACTTGGCATTTATAAAGCGCTACCAGTCGTATGCAGCGCTGTACAGACATATAAGAGACAGTAAAGAAACATAAAATACAGAGCAAATAGAGCTGAAAGATTCCAAATTAACCTTGTCAACTGATAATCAGATTGTTAAGATGAATAAAATACCACCTCTAAAATGCCTATATGCAAATATGAGAAATCTAAAAAATACAATGGGAGAGCTAGAATATATAGCACAAAATGAAAGGTTAGATATACAGTTACTGGCATCTCAGAGACCTGGTGGAAGGAGGACAACCAAAGGGATACTGTGATACCTGGGTACAAACTATATCGCAATGATAGGGTAGATCAAATTGGTGGAGGGGATGCACTCTGTTAGAGAGGGTGTTGAATCACACAGGACTAAAGTTTTTCAGGAAAGAAAAAATACTATAGAATCTCTATGGATAGAAACTCCATGTAAAAAGGGGAAGGCAATGGCAGTGGAGGTGTACTGCCATCTGTCTGGCCAGAATAAACAGATGAATGATGAAATGCTAAAAGAAATCAGGGAAGCTAACAAAAGTTACAACACAGTAATAATGGAGATGTCAATTACCCCAGTATGCAAGGGAGATAAAGTTTTTAGCTGAAATAAATGACTGCTTCTTGGAGCAGCTGGTTCATGAACAGACAAGAGGGGAAGCTATTTTGGACCTAGTCCTTAGTGGAACATAGAATCTGGTGCAAGAGATAAGGGTGTTAGGGGTCACTTGGCAACAGTTATCATAGCATGATCACATTTGATTTAGTAAACGGAGGGAGGACAGCAAGGAAATCCACAGTACTACCGTTTAACTTGCAAAAGGGAGACTATGATGAAATGAGGAAACTAGTTAAGAAAAAACTAGAGAGAGCAACTGCAAAAGGTAAAGACCTATATCAAGCATGGGCGGCGTTTAAAAACACTATCTTGATCTCTCAGACCACATGTATTCCATGCTTTAAGAAAGGTGGAAAGAAGGCCAAAGAACTGCCAACATGGTTTAAAGGTGAGGTCAGAGAAGCTGTTGTAGCCAAAAAAGCATCTTTCAGGAAATGGAAGAAGGAGCCAAATGACGAAAATAGGAAACATAAGCACTGGCAAATTAGATGTAAGGCACTAATAAGGCAGGCAAAGAGAGAATTTGAAAAAAAGCTAGCCATGGAAGCAAGAACGCACAATAAAAAATTTTCAAGTACATTCATAGCAAACCTATGAGAGAGTCAGTTGGACCATTAGATGATAGAGGAGTAAAAGAGGTGCTAAGGAAGAACAAGGTCATGACAGAGAGACAGAATGAATTCTCTGCTTCTGTCTTTACTGAAAAAGATGGAGGAAGTTACCCATGCCTGAAATAGTATTTATAGCTGATGTATTAAAAGAATTGAAACAAATTTTGATAAACCAAAAAGACGTATTATAACTATTTGATAAACTAAAGAGTAGCAAATCACCTAGACCAGATGATATACATCCGAGGGTGCTGAAAGAACTGAAATAAGAGGTTGCAGACTTACTATTATTAATCTGTGAACTATCATTAAAATCATCTGTAATACTTGAATCTTGGAGAATGGCCAATGTAACGCCAATTTTTAAAAAGGGTTCCAGGGATGATCCGGGAAACTACAGACCGGTGAGCCTGATGTCATTATTAGGCAAAATGGTAGAAGCCATTATAAAGTATAAAATTACTGAACATAGAGATAGCCATGGTTTAATGGGAGAAAACCAACATGGTTTTAGTCAAGGAAGATATTGTCTTACTAATCTGTTATATTTTTTTGAAGGTGTGAATAAACAGATAAAGATTAACCAGTTGATACTGTACAGTGTATCTGGATTTTCAGAAAGCCTCTGACAAGGTCCATCATGAGAGACTCTTGGCAAAATTAAAAAGTCATGGGATAGGAGGCAGTGTACTACTGTGGATCAAGAACTGATTAAAAGATAGAAAGCATGATCTCTATCTCTAATGCTCTCCATCTCCTGGCTCTGAGACTTGGCTCCTCCCAGAGGACTCAGATTCAGTTGCTGCTCTCTGTCATGGCGGCTATCAATTCTCCCACAAGCCTCGTCCTACTGGCCATGGAAGTGGTGTGGGGCTTCTACTCTCTCCTTCCGGTCAATTTCACCTCCTCCTTCTGCCTCAGTCTCACTCCTTTCCCTCCTTTGAGGTCCACTCCATCTGGCTTTTTACTCCACAGCCTCTCCAATTAGCTGTTATTTATTGACCTCTTAGCAAGTCCACCTCTACCTTTCTCTCTTTGACTCATGGCTTTCCTTCTTTCTGGATTAATCTTCCCCCTCCCTTATTCTCTGGGATTTTAACATTCATGTTGATAACCCTCTGACCCTTATGCATTAAAGCTCCTCTCCTTTACCTCTTCATTAGACCTCCAGCTTCGCTCTACTGCCCCTACTCACCAGCAAGACCACTGCCTCAAACTTGTATTGTTCTCTAATTGCTTACCCTCAAAACCTCTGTACCTCACATCTTCCCTTATCAGACCATCACCTGCTAAGCTTCATCACTCACTGCTGCCTCAACCTCAAGCTGTCTCCTCCAACCTCTTCAGAAATCTTCATGCTATTGACCCATTGGCTCTCTCCTCCACTATGAGTCTGTTGATGAGGCAGTAGCTTCCTATAACACTGCACTCGCCTCTGGATGCTCTTGCTCTGCCCATGCCATGTCCTGTGAGGCGTACTGTACCTCAACCCTGTCTTCCACTACCTGCTATCTTTGTTCCTGCGCCTGCTCAGCTGAGTGTGCTTGGCTCAAATCCCGCATCCTTGCAGGCTTTCTACACTTGAAATTCATGCTTGTCTCTTTCCAGTCAGCCATAGCACTCGCCAAACAAGACTATTATGTCCATCTGATTAACTCTCTTGCCTCTAACCCTTGCCGTCTCTTTACAACTCTCTCCTCAAGGTGCCTCCACCTCTGACCCCTCCTTCCCTTTCTGCCCAAACCCTGGCAGACTACTTCCATGACAAAATCCATAAGATCACACTCCAATTCCCCATGAAGTCAGCTACTTTACCTCCTCTCCCTCTTCATTCCCAACTTTCGCCCCTACCTCTGCTACCCTTTCTTCCTTTTCTATGATCTCTGAGGAGGAACCACTCACTTTCTTTCCTCATCCAAACTCACTACCTGCTCCTCTAATCCTATTACCACCCGTCTCCTTAGCTCCATTCTCTTCCACTGTATT
This sequence comes from Ichthyophis bannanicus, assembly GCA_033557465.1. Classification (NCBI taxonomy): domain Eukaryota; kingdom Metazoa; phylum Chordata; class Amphibia; order Gymnophiona; family Ichthyophiidae; genus Ichthyophis; species Ichthyophis bannanicus. Next base: position 25,498,921 of record CM066045.1, on the reverse strand, counting down.
CCCTTCCATATCTCATATTCTCAGTCTATCGCTCTCCACTGCAACTTTCCCTGCAGCCTTCAAGCATCCTCAAAAAACCCTCACTAGACCCTACCTACTCCTTCTGACTATCGACCCATCTCCCTCCTCCCCTTCGTTTCTAAACTACTTGAATGTGCGGTTCACTGCCGTTGCCTTGACTTTCTCTCCTCTCAAGCCCTTTTGGATCCTCTACAATCCGGTTTTTGTCCTTTACATTCTACCAAAACGGCTCTTGCCAAAGTCTCCAGTAACCTGTTCCTGGCAAAATCCAAGGGCCTTTACTCTACTCAAGCCTCATCCTTCTTGACCTTTCTGCTGCTTTTGACACTGTTGACCACAACCTTCTCCTTGATACCTTGTCCTCACTTGGCTTTAAGGGCTCTGTGCTATCCTGGTTCTCTTCTTATCATTCCCATCGCCCTTTCAGTGTTTCTTCATGTGGATCCTCCTCTACTGTTATCCCACTGTCAGTTGGTGTACCCCAAGGATCTGTCTTGGGTCCATTCCTTTTCTCTCTCTATACCCAGTTCTTTGGTGCACTCTTCTCTTCCCAATGGCTTTCAGTACCATCTTTACACTGATGACTCCCAGATCTCTCTCCGGCAATCCAGGCCAGGATCTCTGCCTGCCTGACATTGCTGCTTGGATGTCTCACGGCCACTTGAAACTGAACATGGCCAAAACTTAGCTTATTATTTTTCCTCTTAAACCCTTCTTTCCCCTTCCTCCTTTCTCAATCTCTGTTGATAACTCTCTACTCCTCCTCCGTGTCTCCTTAGCTCGCAACCTTGGGGTCATCATGAACTCCTCTCTCCCCTTCTCCACACATATCCAACGGATAGCTAAAACTTGTCATTTCTTTCTCTACAGCATGAACAAAATTTGCCCATTCCTTTCTGAACACACTATTAAGACACTTATGTACTCCTTAGTCATCTCCTGTCTAGACTATTCTAACCTACTCCTTGCTGGTCTCCCTCTGAATCATCTCTCTCTCCTTCAATCTGTTCAATACTCTGCTGCATGGCTAATCTTCCGCCAGCCTCATCATGCTCATATTATCCCTCTTCTTAAGCCACTTTATTGGCTCCCTATCTGTTTCCGCATCCAGTTCAAACTTCTCCTGCTGACCAATAACTGCATTCACTCTGCAGCTCCTCACTATTTTTCCTCTCTTTTCGCTCCCTACATCCCTCCTCAGGAACTCTGCTCTTCTGGCAAATCGCTTTTATCTATGACCTTCTCTTCTAGTGCTAACTCAATGTGGAGCCATTGGCAGGGGATTGTGGTCTGTGCAACAGCCATTCTAACAACTACATGACACAATATATGTGTGACATCTTCTACATTCATGCTTTGCAACCCTGTCATCCCAGCATTCTGCTGCTGCCGTCTATAGTGCCATCTGCCGTCATGTGCTTAACTCCTCTACACAGTCATCAGCACTGGGAAAACACAGATATACATCTGTGGTTTATCAGAAAGAAAAGTGAAACCTGGATAGTGATGCAGAAAAATGAATGGAAGAAAGTTGAAAGGAAGAGATCAATATCAGAGGCGGATAAAGGGGAAGAAGTGAAATAGCAATTGGACAAGGAAATCCTAGAAAGAGTTAAGAGAAGACAGGAAAGCAGAACGTAGAGCCTGGGACAAACAAAAGCAGGCTGTGTTTTGTTCAGATTCAGACAGGCTTGGAGCGCTCTCTGGTCTTGCACCCTAGGACAATTGCCTTGGTTGCATCCCCTCCCCCCTTCCTTCTGCTGTTTTTTTTACTGTCTTTTGCAGTTTACAGGGAATGTATCGCTTTCTATTTCTCTGGTGTTGCGTTGTACACAGTGTTTGGTTTCTGTTTAATTTTTATCTGTTTGTGAGGGTCTACCTGTCTTCTGTACGTGTGATTGAGGATGGGTATTTTGTTAACATGGAGTTTATATGTAAGAATGTGTAGTTATTATGGGTTGTTCAGTTTTCCTAATAGGTGTAAGGATTTTCTATTTATTTATTTAGTAGTAGTTAGCTCATGCCTTTACAGTAGTGCTTCTAGGTGAGTTAAATTCAGGTACAGCAGAAATTTCCATCCCCAGAGGGCTTACAAACTAAGCGCCCGATTTTTGAAGGCAGTTACACGGGTAACAGCCAATGTTACCTGTGTAAACACCCTAACTGGGATTTTCCAAAGGCACCTACATGGGTAGTGTCTTTGGAAAATCCCAGTTAAGACCCTAAATCGCCCAGATGCTATCCACTTAGCATCGGGGCGTGTCTGGGGCATTCTGGGATAGAGCGGAGGTGGATAATGGCACTAAGCGTGTAGCAGCGATTTTCAATGCTGCCTGCTTAGCACTCTGTGCCTTAAAGATAGGCGAAGAAAACTCTCGCCAATCTTTAAGGCGCTGGGGCTAAATGGGCAGCATTGAAAAAGAGTAGTTACTCACCTGTAACAGGTGTTCTCCAGGAGCAGCAGGAATCAGTCCTCACATATGGGTGATGTCGGCACCGACGGAGCCCTCGTGTGGAGCGTTTCCCCAGCTTTCAAAGAAAGCCTTTGGGAATGCAGCGCGCATGCGCGGTCCCCTTCCCGCCCAAGGGTGCCATCTTGCTCAGTCTGATGACATAGCTAAAAGACAGCAAAAAACCCCAAAATGAAATACATGTATGACTGTTGCTCCTGGAGAACACCTGTTACAGGTGAGTAACTACTCTTTCTCCAGGACCAAGCAGGAAGTCAGTCCTCACATATGGGACTCTCCAGCTCTAGGCTACCGAGAACCCAAAGCTGAAAAATAAGCTCCCTCTAGAGCCTCAGCATGCAAGATAAGAATCTTCTCTGAGAACGCCCCTGAACGGTAGTCCAACACAAGGGCTGGAGAGTAGGAGTTGCTTAAACCTCAAAGAGATTACGGAGTACCGCCTGTCCAAAAGCACTTTCCCTGCGGGACTCCCTCTCGAGGCAGTAATGGGCAGCAAAGGTCTGGCTTGAAGACCAAGTAGCGGGCCGGCAGATGTCTGCCAACGGAACAGAGCGGAGATGAGCTACTGACGCAGCCTTCGGCCTGATACGGTGGGCCGTGACTCGACCCTGCATGGAGAGGCTGGCTGCCCTGTCCGCCCAGGTGATACAGTCTGCTACCCAAATGGACAGGGTACGCTTGGAGACAGGTAACCCCAGCTTATTAGAGTCAAAAGATACGAGGAGCTGAACAGCCCTTCGATGCCCCTGCGTACGGTCAATGTAGAAAGACAAGGCCCTCCTACAGTCCAGGGTATGCAAGACCATCTCAGCCCGGCTGGCATGCGGCCTGGGAAAGAATGTCGGAAGAACCACCTCCTGATTGAGGTGGAAGGAGGAGACAACCTTTGGAAGGAACTTGGGATGAGTCCGTAAGACCACCCTGTTCCTATAGAACCGTGTGTACGGTCTATCAGAAACCAGAGCCTGTAGTTCACTCACACGCCTGGCCGAGGTAAGAGCCACCAAGAACAATGCCTTCCAGGAAAGGAAGCGTAAATGACAGGTATCCATCTGCTCAAACTTTTGGTGAGTAAGTTTTTGCAAGAAAACATACAAATCCCACTCAGGTGCTGGCGGATGAATCGGAGGCTTGAGCAAAAGCAGGCCTCTGAGGAAGCGGGACACTAAGGGGTGGACCGACAGACTGACCCTCCACCGGCGAGTGGTGCGCTGATAGAGCACTGAGGTGGACCCGAACAGAGTTGGATTTAAGGCCTAGGTCTGACAGGTGAAGCAGATACTGCAGCACCACTGGTACCAGGCACGAAAACGGATCCTCTTGGCGCTGAGCACACCAGGTGGAGAACCTATGCCACTTGAAGGCATAAGATTTCTGGGTGGATTGTCTCCTAGAGGCCAAAAGCACCTCTTCCACTTCCTTAGGAAGAAGTAAGAGGGCTAGAACTATCCTTTCAGCAGCCAGGCCATCAATGGAGGGACTGGAGGTTGGGGTGCAGGAGAGATCCCTGATCCTGAGAGAGGAGATCGGGTTGCACCCCCCAGAGGGAGTGGAGTGTCCACCACCAATTGCAGAAGGAGTGGAAACCACGGTTGCCTCGGCCATCTGGGGGCTTCCAGGATCAGCGAGGCCCTTTCCCGAAGAACCTTGAATAGGGTTCGGGCTACTAGAGGCGTTGGAGGAAACGCATACAGTAGGCCCGTAGACCAAGAGATTAGGAAGGCATCTGCTGCTATTCGCAGAGGATGTGGTTGTCTGGAACAGAACCTGGGCAGCTGACGGTTCAGTGGACTGGCAAAGAGATCGATGGTTGGAAGACCCCATTTTAGGAAGATCTGCTGGACCACTAGGGGATTCAAATGCCATTCGTGAGGTTGTAGAATCCTGCTCAACCTGTCTGCCAGGTAATTTTCTTGGCCAGGTAGATAAACTGCCTTGAGAAATATGCCGTGCTTGACTGCAAAGCCGCACAGGGCCTGTGCTGCCTGACACAGAAGCCTGGATCCTGCGCCTCCTTGTTTGTTCACACAGAACATTGCTACTTGGTTGTCCATCTGAATCAAGACAGACTGGTGAGAGAGGACATGAGAGAAAGTTTGTAGAGCTAGTCGAATAGCTCGCAACTCTAACACATTGATCTGCTGTGTGGCCTCCCAAGGGGACCAGAGGTCCTGAGTACATGTCCCCTGGCAATGTGCACCCCAACATTGAAGAGAAGCATCGGTCGTCAGCACCTGTGTGTGGTGGTGGTGGTGCCTAGAAAGGCACCCCCCTTTGATCAGGTTTGGGAGATGCAGCCACCACTGCAGGGAGGCCACTAGTAGTTTGGACACTCTCACTCTGTCTCTTAAGTCTCCTGTGGCCTGTATCCACTGAGCTCTGAGGCACCATTGAGCAGGCCACATATGCAGACGAGCATTTGGAGTTACATGGACCGTGGATGCCATGTGGCCCAAAAGCCTCAGGAAATGTCTGGCAGAGACCAGAGATCCACTGCAAAACTGCTGGGCCAGAGCCATCAGTTTGTGAGCTCTGTTCCCGGGCAAATAAGCCATTACTTGTAAGGTATCCAACCTTGCCCCTATGAACTCTAGGTCCTGTGAGGGGAGCAAAGTGGACTTTGCGAAGTTTATGACGAAGTCCAGGTACTGGAGAAGAGAGACAGTGCAGAGTGGCTTGTCTGGCCTCCTGTGGAGACTGACCCCTGATGAGCCAGTCATCCAAGTATGGAAAGATAAAGATGCCCTGGTTTCTGAGATAGGCCGCCACCACTGCCAGGCATTTGGTGAAAACCCTGGGGGCAGAGGTTAGGCCAAAGGGAAGTAACCCTGTACTGAAAATGATTTCCTCCCACTACAAATCTGAGATATTGTCTGTGGTCTGGATGAATGAGGATGTGAGTATAAGCATCCTTTAGGTCTAAGGAGCATAGCCAATCTCCCTGCTGGAGGTAGGGTAGCAGTATTCCAAGGGTAAGCATCTAGAACTTTTCCCTCTCCAAGAACTTGTTGAGACTTCGCAAGTCTAGAATGGGCCTGAGGCCTCCTGTCCTTTTTGGTACCAGAAAGTACCTTGAATAGAAGCCTTGGCCTCTCAGGTGGTGAGGCACTGGTTCCACCACCTGCTCCTGTAGAAGACTTGCCAACTCCTGAAGGAGGAGGTTCCTGTGCAGAGGGAGTCTTGGAGGCTCCCCTGGAAAATAGGAGGGAGGTAACTGGTTGAAGTGGAGCAAGTAGCCCTTTTGGACTATGCTCAGTACCCAGGTATCCCCTGTTATAGCTGACCATCTGTTGGCGTACAGTGTCAGCCGGCCTCCTGTGCTGAGTGAAGCCAGCTGTGGGGGAGAGGATATGCAGTGGGAGTCAAAACCCCGCTCCCTGCTGTGCAGGAGCCGGAGCTGGCGGCTTGGGGGTTTTCTGCCTACAGGGCCCATGTCCCTACCCCTTGGCCTGCTGACCCTGTTAGGGAGCTGTAGAGGCCTGGAAGTGAGGGTAGGCAGAGGCCTTCCTCGGGTAAAAGGACTTTTTCCCCGAGCCCTTCTTCTTCTGAGAAGGGGCAGAAGTCTTCCTGGACAGCCTTGTCCTGGTGAGAGTCTCTGTCTCGATTTCTGCAGCCTTTTCAGCAATGGGTTTGCCAAAGAGGTTCTCACCCTGGCAAGGGACATCGACCAACTTGTCCTGGACCCATGCCTTGAGGTCCGATGAGCAGCCGTTCCAGCATCGGAGGAACCGATACAGTAAAGGCCTTCTTCGGTGGAGAATCATACTGGAGGGCCTCGAGCTCCTTGGCTGGAGGCTCCTCCTCAGGATCCACAGGGAAGGCCAAGGCCTTGGCCATATCCCTCATGAAGTCCGAGAACCGGGTATCCTCCGGGGGGACCTTCTCTGAGGCTCGGATTCCAGGTGAGTCCGATAGGATGCACCAGGTCCGGAAAGTGTCCGGGGACTCCTCGTCCTCCGTCTCCCACTCTGACCCCTCCGAGGAGGAATCGAGCGGCTCCGATCAGGCAGGCACTGATGCCATCAGCCCCGACGCCGAGGGTACCGGCATCAATGACCTTGGCCCCATACGGGAGGCTGAGGAAGACCTCGGCCGAGGATCGACTCAAGACCGCATTGACTCGAGGATCGGCTCGGCCTCCGGGGTCGACTTGGACGTCGAGGTCCCGGTGGTCGGGGCAGATGCACCGGTCAGACCAGCGATCAGCACCTGCTGCTGTTCCATGAAGGCAGCCAAACTGCTCTCCAAGGCTGTCAACCTGAGTCCGAGCTCAGGAGACTCAGCAGCCCTCGACTCGGCCCTGACGGCGTCGTGGCCGACGTCGGCTTCCCCGGAGGAGAGTCCATAAGGAGAACAGCACTCACGTGACTCGGGGACTACGGCTCCACACAAGACAATTTGGCAGGCCTCTCCGACTCAAAGAACCCGGGACGGCAGTCGGGGCTATGTGACCTGGCCCTTGAGGGACCAAGACCATCCACTGACGCCACCCTCGCGAGTTTCTTCTTCCTTTTGTGTTCCCACAAGGGAGACCCCGCTCAGAGGAGCCCCGACGATGCTCGGGGTCGGACTCCCGAGACGTCGAGGCCTCTGACGAAGTACGGGCCCAGCCGGACGCGGAGTCAGAGAAGATCCTTTTTCGCTGGTGTTGATGGCTCCTCAACGCCTTAGAGGACATTTTGCCACATGGGCCACAGATCATCGGGTCATGATCGGGCCCGAGGCACCGGAGGCAGCAGTCGTGTGCGTCGGTGAGAGACATCAGTTTCTTACACCGATCACACTTCTTGAACCCTCTGGCAGCCATCGGGGGAAAAAGGACCCCTGCAAGGTCAAAAGACCAGGCTGCCAGTGAAAAAGAAAAAAAGCGCGAATATAGGCGCAAAGGGCAAAAACCGAAAAAGTAGCTCCAGGCTCGATACCGGTGTACCGTGCCCAGGTGGGAAGAGGAACTGGCGAACTGGCAAAAAACCACGAATCCTCGAAGGAAAAAAAATCAACTTTTAACCGCGTGACTAAGATACACGTCCGTCGGGCTCCGTGGAAAAAAGAAGACTGAGCAAGATGGCACCCTTGGGCGGGAAGGGGACCGCGCATGCGCGCTGCATTCCCAAAGGCTTTCTTTGAAAGCTGTGAAAATGCTCCACACGAGGGCTCCGTCGGTGCCGACGTCACCCATATGTGAGGACTGACTTCCTGCTTGGTCCTGGACAAATACTGCTACACTCTAGCCTCGGTGGCTGCCAGCCTATGCAACGTGACCTGGATTTTAATTTCTGTCGCTGTGGAAATGAAAATCTAGGTAAAAGGGGTCGGCGTGCAGGCTAAGTGCCGACATGGCACATAGCCTGCTTAAATGAAAATTGAGCCCTAAGTTTGTATGTGAGGCAGTGGAGGATTAAATGACTTGCCAGGATGAGTACCAGTGCGATTTGAACCCTGGTCTAACTAGTCCCAGGATGTTGGCAACTCCTCCACTCCAGGGCTCACTGAAATATTTACAATACTGCCTTTTCCTAGTTATGGTCTGTGTGTGAATTTTGGAAATTGATGCCGACCTGGTAGATTTTCAGTAGGTCCCGAGTGACTTTTTCATACAGTTTTTGTATTACTTCATAGTATGCTTGGTACTGAACGGGGGCATGTTGCTGTTAGTGAGATGATACTCAAATCAGGATATTTTTTGTATGGTAAGTTCTATGGGGAAATGTCCTAGCTCTGCTTTGCACCCACTGTTGGTGGAGGGGGAAGGGGGTTCCATAGATACTGAATATGTTTGGCTTTAAAACCATATTGGGGAGCATGTTTGTTGAGGGACTAAGAAAGGAGCTGAAGAATGCAACCTCTTGTACCCAACTCCCACACTGGGGATAAAGCAGGGGGCTGGACAGGGTGGGGGTAGAGCACAGGCAACAACGGGGATTGTTCTCTTTCAAAAAGCTGCCAACCCTACCCCAATCACAGACATAACACATGCACAGCTCACACAACAGAGATTCAGGGATTACTAATAATTTGCTAGCTGGGATGTATGCATTTTAAATTATTCACATATATATTTAATTTTCTTTGCTGTTTTTTCTACTGTGAAAGATGACAGAATTTTACTGCTTTCTTATTGATTGCTATTTGTACTGGCAAATAATTTTGTTGCTATGGGCAGGACTAGATTAACTGGCACACTAAGAACATACTGTATCTACGTTCCAAATTTTAAGGCGACTGTCAAATGTACTCAGGAGATTAAGATTGACAACTTTTTTTTTTTCAGGATTCTACTAAATTTTACATTAATGTTTGTAAGCTAAAAAGATGGCTAACATGTCTGGGCATTTATCAGAGTTTAAAACAGGGGTTCTTGACTTTTTACGACTACAGACCCTCAATGGATTGCCCAGTATGTCCGCATACCCCTTTCACCAGACAGTCAAAATCATATATATGTATATAGCTAGAAACAGAGCAGTTTATTTATTTAGCTGTATTTATATACCACTTTTCACCGGGTCAAGGCAGTTCACATGGAACAAATGCAAAATACATTATAAGTGGCATTAAAATAATATACAACATACAATTATGAACCTTAGGACTCTTAACTATATACATTACTGACTATATACAGCAGAAGTGATAAGGAGTGGAGGAGTAAGAGTAGTTACTCACCTGTAACAAGTGCTCTCCAGGAGCAGAAGGAATCAATCCTCACATATGGGTGACGTTGGCGCCGACGGAGCCCTCGTGCGGAGCATTTCCCCAGCTTTCAAAGAAAGCCTTTGGAAATGCAGCACGCATGCGTGATCCCCTTCCCACCCAAGGGTGCCATCTTGCTCAGTCTGATAGCATAGCTAAAAGACAGCAAAAAATCAAAATAAAGTATATGACTGCAACTCCAGGGGAGGAGGGAGGGTCGTGAGGACTGATTCCTGCTGCTCCTGCAGAACACCTGTTACAGGTGAGTAACTACTCTTTCTCCAGGACCAAGCAGGAAGTCAGTCCTCACATATGGGACTGCCCAGCTCTAGGCTACCGGGAACCCAAAGCGGAAAAAATGGCTCCCTCTCAAGAGCCTCAGCATCCGTGATAAGAATATTCTCTGAGAATGCTCCTGTACGGAAGCCCAACACAAGGGCCAGAGGGTAGGAGTTGCCTAAACCTCAAAGAGATTACGGAGTAGTACCACCTGTCCGAAAGCAGTGTCCCTTTGGGACTCTCTCTTTAGGCAGTAGTGGGCTGCAAAAGTCTGGCTTGAAGACCAAGTAGCAGCCCGGCAGATGTCTGACAACGGAACAGAGTGGAGATGAGCTACTGACGCAGCTTTCGCCCTGACACGGTGGGCCGTGACTTGACCCTGCAAGAGGAGATCGGCTGCCTTGTACACCCAGGCAATACAATCTGCTGCCCAAGTGGACAACGTACGCTTGGAGACAGGTAACTCCAGTTTATTAAGGTCAAAGGAGACAAAGAGCTGAGTAGCCTTTCGATGCCCCCGTGTACGTTCTATGTAAAAAGACAATGTCCTCTTACAGTCCAGGGTATGCAAGACTGTTTCAGCCCGGCTGGTATGCAGCCTGGAAAAGAAGGTCGGAAGAACCACCTCCTGGTTGAGGTGGAAAGAAGAGACGACTTTTGGAAGGAACTTTGGATGGGTCCATAGGACCACCCTGTTCTTATAGAACCATGTGTACGGTCCTGTCAGAAACCAGAGCTTGTAGTTCACTCACACGTCTGGCTGAGGTAAGAGCTACCAGGAAGAGCGCTTTCCAAGAAAGGAAGCGCAAATGGCAAGTAGCCATTGGCTCAAACGGTGGGCGAGAAAGTTGCTGCAAGACCACATTCAAATCCCACTCAGTCGACGGTGGACGAACCGGAGGCTTGAGAAGAAGCAGACCTCTGAGGAAGCGGGACAACAAGGGATGAGCCGACAGAGACTGTCCCTCCACCGGTGAGTGGTGCGCTGATAGAGCACTGAGGTGAACCCGAACAGAGTTAGTTGTAAGGCCCAGATCTGACAGGTGAAGAAGATACTGCAGTACCACTGGCACAAGGCAGGAGAAAGGATCTTCATTGCGCTGAGCACACCATAATGTAAACCTATGCCACTTGAGGGCATAGGACTTTCTGGAGGACTGCCTGGACACCTTTACTCTGTCTCGGAGGTCGCTTTTGGCCTGCGCCCACTGGGCTCTGAGGTACCACTGAGCAGCCCACATGTGCAGACGGGCATTCGGAGTCACATGTACCGTGGATGCCATGTGGCCCAGGAGCCGCAGGAAGTGCCTGGCAGAGACCTGCGAAGTGCTTTGGAACTGGTTGGCCAAGTCCATCAGTCTGTGGGCCCTGTCCTCGGGCAAGTAAGCTCTTGCCTGCAGGGTGTCTAATCTTGCCCCTATAAACTCTAGGTTCTGTGAGGGGAGCAAATTGGACTTTGCGTAGTTTACGACAAAGCCCAGATGCTGAAGAAGAGAGAGTGCGAAGAGTGGCTTGTCGGGCCTCCTGGAGAGACTGGCCCCTGATGAGCCAGTCGTCCAGGTATGGGAAGACAAAAATTCCCTGATTCCTGAGATAGGCTGCCACCACCGCCAGGCATTTGGTGAAAACCCTGGGGGCAGAGGTTAGGCCAAGGGAAGTACTCTGTACTGAAAATGGTTTCCTCCCACCACAAATCTGAGATATTGTTTGTGGTCTGGATGGATAAGGATGTGAGTATAAGCATCCTTTAGATCTAAGGAGCATAGCCAGTCTCCCTGCTGGAGGTAGGGCAGCAGTATCCCAAGGGTAAGCATCTTGAACTTTTCCCTCTCCAGAAACTTGTTTAGGTTTCGCAAGTCTAGGATAGGCCGAAGGCCTCCTGTCCTTTTTGGTACCAGGAAGTACCTGGAGTAGAAGCCTTGCCCTTTCAGGTGGTGAGGCATCGGTTCCACTGCCTGTTCCTTCAAAAGACTTGCCAACTCCTGAAGGAGGAGGTTTCTGTGCAGAGGGAGTCTTGGAGGCTTCCCTGGAAAGTAGGAGGGGGGTAGCTGGTGGAAGTGGAGCATGTAGTCCTTCTGGACTATGCTTAGAACCCAGGTATCCCCTGTGATGGCTGGCCATCTTGTAGGCATACAGGGTCAGCTGACCTCCTGTGCTGAGTGGAGCCAGCTGTGGAGGAGAGGCTATGTTGTGGGAGTCAAAACCGAAGCCGGCCGCTGCTACCCGGGCCGAAGCCTCGAAGCCATCATAGGCTGCTCGAGAGAGAAACTTCGAGCACTCTCGAATCCCTATTGACAAAGCTTTGAACCTCTGCAAAGGTTCCTCAGAGAGGCCAGCTGAGAAACCGGCAATCTCTTTTGCCAGGTCTCGTAGGTATATGCCCATGTATAGCTGGTAGGTATGGACACGGCAAGATAGCATAGAGCCCTGGAAGCACTTTCTACCGAGGGCATCCAGGTTCCCGGCCGGGGGGCACCGAGGAGTGCATCTTCTGACTCTTCAGGCGGTGCATGGCTGATTCCACAACCATGGAGTTGTGCGGTAGCTGTGCCTTTTGGAACACAGGGCTCTTACGGACTCGATAAATGGAATCGACCCGTTTGCTAAAAACCTGCGTTGAGGTTGGTGCCTCCCACATATGGAAGAGCAGCCGTTCCAGCATCGGAGGAACCGGTACAGTAAAGGCTTCCTTCGGAGGAAAGTCATACTGGAGGGTACCGAGCTCTTCAGCTTGAGGCTCCTCCTTGGCGTCCGCAGGGAAGGCCAAGGCTTTGGCCATGTCCCTCACGAAGTCCGAGAACCGGGTATCCTCCGGGGGGGACCGTCTCTGAGGCTCGGACTCCGGTGAGTCCGAAGGGACGCACCGGGTCCAGAAGGTGCCCGGGGACTCCGAGGAGGAGGAATCGAGCGGCTACAGCTGTGTGGGCCTCGGTGCCACCCGCCCCAACGACCTCGGCCCCACACGGGAGGTCGAGGGGGACCTTGACTGAGGATCGACTCGAGACTTCATTGACTCGAGGATCGGCTCGGTCTCCGGGGTCGACTTGGATGTCGAGGTCCCGGTGGTCGGGGTCGACATGGACATTGAGGTCCCCTATCAGTACCCCACTGCTGTTCCATGAAGGCAGCCAAGCTGCTCTCCAAGGCCGTAAACCTGAGTCCAAGCTCAGGAGACTCAGCAGCCCCTGACTCTGGCCCTGACGGCATCGGGCCTGATGTCGGCTCCCCCGGGGGAGAGTCCACGAGGACAACTGCACTTACGTGACTCGGGGACTCCGGCTCCACACAAGGTAACTTGGATGGTCTCTCCGACTCCGAGAGCCCAGGGTGGCAATCAGGGCTACGCAACCTGGCCCTCGAGGAACCAGGAGCCTCCACCGATGCCACCCTCGTGAGCTTCTTCTTCCTTCTGTGCTCCCGGGTGGGAGACTCCCTCTCTCAGAGGAACCCCGACGGCGCTCGGGGTCAGACTCCCGAGATGTTGAGGCCTCTGACGAAGTCCGGGCCTGGCCGGACTCGGAGTCAGAGAAAATTCTCTCACGTTGATGCTGACGGCTCCGAAGCGCCTTCAACGACATCTTGCCGCATGGGCCACAGGCCAGCGGGTCATGGTCAAGCCCGTGGCAACGGAGGCAGGAGTCATGTGTTTCGGTGAGAGACATAAGTTTCTTGCACCGATCACACTTTTTGAACCCGCTGGCAGCCATCGGGGGAAAAAGGGCCTCTGCAAGGTCAAAAGACCAGGCTGCCAGTTAAATGACAAAAGAGCACAAACGCTAGTCACAAAGGACAAAAACCGAAAATCAAAACTCCAGACTCGATTCCAGTGTACCGAGCTCAGGCGGGAAGGGGAACCGGTGTCGAACCGGATAAGAGAATGCGAAAATCACAGAAAAAAATCAACTTTTCCTGGGTGACACGAACTCACCTCCGTTGGGCTCCGAAGAAAAAGAAAGACTGAGCAAGATGTCACCCTTGGGCGGGAAGGGGCTGCGCACGTGCGCTGCATTCCCAAAGGCTTTCCTTGAAAGCTGGGGAAATGCTCTGCACGGGGGCTCCGTCTGTGCCGACGTCACCCATATGTGAGGACTGACTTCCTGCTTGGTCCTGAGAAACCTAGTGATTAGAGCAACAGCCTAGCACCCAAGAGATCTGGGTTCAATTGCCACTGGCACACCTTGGGGAAGTCAGTTTACCTTCCATTGCTTTGGAAGAAAAGGCCTGGCAATCTACTTCTGTTCATACCTTGCCAAGAAAATCCAGGGGCTACTGGGTCGCCAAGAGTCAGCATTGATTTGATGGCACTAAAAAAAAAAAAAAAGTGATAAGGATTTTATCATATATATTCAAATCACAAATACTGTATACAAGCTAGCTACTGGTGAGATTTTTGCTGTTGTTTTTGTGCAATCAAAACACGGAATCGAGGTACAGTTACTGACAGTGTTACTCGTATGCCATCTGACACATCAAGTTGATTTCTCCACTTTGATTTCAGGTTTAATAATACAGAGAATCCTGTTTCACAGGAATAGGTAGTTGTGAAGGGAACCAAAACCATTGCCCTCATAGCCAAACTAGGGTAAGCTGCGATTTGCTCACACCAAAACTGCCTGATATCCAGTCCAGTTTTTTCAAAATCAGCTTTCTTTCTTGGGTCTTCTTGGAATTCAATGAAATCATCCTTTGCTAAATCATTGTCGCACATCATACATATATCAACAGAGAACGGGTTCATGATCCAAACAGATTCCATGCTAAAAATCATTCAAATCTGAAAAGTAGCCTTCAAAATTTTTACTTAGGACTTCCAAATGGTTCTTGACACCTTGAAGTATTTCCATAGACAATAGAAACATAGAAACATGACGACAGAAAAAGACCACATGGCCTATCTAGTCTGTCCTTCCATAACAACTACAACAGTCCCCTTTTTACCTTTAGAGATCCTCTGTGTTTGTCCCATGCTTTTTTGAATTCAGTTACTGTCCTCATCTCTACCACCTCCACTATTCCACGGATCCACTACTCTTTCCGTAAAGAAATATTTCCGCATATCACTCCTGAATCTATCTCCCTTCACCCTCATCCCATGTCCCCTCGTAGCAGAACTTGCTTTCAATTGAAAGAGGCTCTCTCCCTGAACATTTATGCTACGGAGATATTTAAACATCTCAATCATATCACCTCTATCCCGCCTTTCCTCCTCTAAGGTGTACATATTAAGATCCTTCAGTCTGTCCTCATATGCTTTATAATGAAGACCACTAATCATTTTAGTAGCCACCCTCTGCACTGACTCCATCCTGTTCACATCCTTTTGAAGGTGCAGTCTCCAGAATTGCACACTATACTCCAAATGAGGTCGCACCAAAGACTTATACAGAGGCATTATCACCTCCTTTTTTCTGCTAGCTATTCCTCTCCGCATGCACCCAAGCATCCTTCTAGCTTTTGCCGTCACCTTTTCTACCTGTTTAGCTACTTTAAGATCATCAGACACTACCACGCCTAGGTCCCGCTCTTCTTTAGTGGACAAAAGTACTTCACCCCCTATACTATATTGCTCCCTTGGATTGCTGCAGCCCAAATGCATGACCTTACATTTTTTAACATTAAATCCCAGCTGCGAAATTCTAGACCATTCTTCAAGCTTAGCTAGATCCCTCCTCATGTTATCTACCCCTCCCTGGGTGTCTACTCTATTGCAGATTTTGGTATCATCCGCAAAGAGGCAAACCTTACCTGAAAGCCCTTCCGCTATATCACTAACAAAGATGTTAAAAAGAATCGGACCAAGGACAGATCCCTGGGGCACACCACTGATAACATCCTTCTCCTCAGAGTGAGCTCCATTTACTTGTACTCTTTGTCGCCTCCCACCCAACCAATTTCTAACCCAAGCAGTAACTTTAGGGTCCATCCCTAGGGTGCTCAGTTTGTTTATAAGTCGCCTGCGAGGAACAGTGTCAAAGGCTTTACTGAAATAGAAATACACCAAATCTAGGGCTCTCCCTCGGTCCAACTCCCTGGTCACCCAGTCAAAGAAATCAATCAAGTTTGTCTGACAAGACCTGCCTCTGGTGAATCCATGCTGCCTTGGATCCTGTAATCCGCTGGACTCCAGAAACCTCACTATTTTCTCTTTCAGCAGCGTTTCCAATAATTTACTCACCACCAAAGTTAAACTAACTGGCCTGTAGTTTTCAACCACATCCTTACTTCCGCTTTTGTGTAAAGGCACCACATGAGCCTCTCTCCAGTCCTTTGGCACCACTCCCGACTCCAACGAGGCATTGAAAAGGTCAGTCAGTGGAGCTGCTAGAACGTCCCCAAGTTCCCTCAGTATTCTCGGGTGTATCCCATCTGGTCCCATCGCTTTGTCTACTTTAAGTTGAGATAGTTTCTCACGAACACAGTCTTTTGAAAATTGTTCAAGATGTCCTTTGCTTCTGTTCCTATTTGTGGGTGTTTTCTGAGGTCCTGCTCCTGGTTCTTCATCTGTGAACACAGAACAAAAATATTTGTTAAGCAATTCCGCTTTATCCTTATCAACTTCTACATATTCCTCCCCTGCACCCTTGAGTCTGACAATACCACTCTTGCCCTTCCTCTTCTCACTAATATATCTGAAAAATGTCTTATCCCCCCATTTTATTGCATTGGCTATTTCCTCCTCCTTTTGAATCTTTGCCTTCTTGACTACTTTGCTAGCTTCTCTAAGTTTTTCCAAATACAGATGCCTGTCTTCCTCTCTCTGTGATCTCTTGTATTTCATGAAGGCCTCCCTCTTTTTCTTCACGGTTTCAGCTACTTCTTTCGAAAACCATAGCGGTCTCCTTTTCCTTTTACCTTTATTTACCATTTTAACAAAAAGGTTGGTTGCCCTTAAAATATCCCCTTTCAATTTTTCCCACTGTTTTTCTACATCCCTCAGCTGTTCCCATCCAACTAACGACTCCCTGAGGTATTGGCCCATCTTCGCAAAGTTAGTCTTCCTAAAGTCTAAGATCCTCGCCTTTGAATGGATTCTAACAGCCCGTCCTAATACTGAACCACACCATCTGGTGATCACTGGATGCAAAATGATCTCCCACTACAACATCAGAAACACTTTCACCATTGGTAAGCACCAAGTCCAGTATGGCCCCTTCACGTGTGGGGTCTGTTACCAATTACCTGAATAGTTCTCCCTGTAGAGAATCCAGGATCTCCTTACTTCTAGATGATACTGCAGCAGGAATGTGCCAATCAACATCATGTTTTACCATCTCATTCCGTGTTGATAACTGTGATAATTAATAATCTAAATTTGAATCTAACAATATATGTTTTAATTTTTCAGAGATCCAGTCCCATACCCCCATCATTTGGTTCCCATTCCCCCAAGGAGTATGGATCCCTCCAGTTAATGACCTCTGGCTTAAAACCTCTATCTTCAGTTCTCTAATCCCCCCCCCCCCCCCCCCGAGTGAGCCTGCACCGTCTGCTTCCAATATAACTAACAGCAGAGACTGTGGGTAGGGTACAGCTAATGGGAAGGCTGTGGGGGCGGAGAACTGGAACGCCACTTAGTCACAGACTGTGGGTAGGATCCAGCCAATGGAAGGTGGTGGAAGTTAAGCACTAGAATGCTGCTCTAGTCAAAGACTGTAGGTAGGATCCAGCCAATGGGAAGGCTGTGGGGGCGGAGCACTGGAATGCTGCTCTAGCCACAGACCATAGGTAGGATCCAGCCAATGGGAAGGCTGTGGGAGTGGAGCACTGGAATGCTGCCCTAGACACAGACTGTAGGTAGAATCCAGCCAATGGAAGGCTGTGGGAGTGCAGCACTGGAATGCTGCTCTAGTCAAAGACTGTGGGTAGGATCCAGGCAATGGGAAGGCTGTGGGGGCAGAGCTCTGGAATAGTGCTCTAATCACAGACTGTGGATAGGGTCCAGCCAATGGGAAGGCTGTGGAGGTGGAGCACTGAAATGCTGCTCTAGTCACAAAAAAAGGAGGAAGTAAGCTGAGGGAAGTTCATGTGATGTACAAGATTCGGTATATGATGGGAGATTGGGGAGAAATGAAGCCCTCCTCCCCCTCTACAATAAATGCATTGAAGCACTTTATAGGAAAAGTGGTTCCAATGGTTCCAGCACACAAACACTGATTCACAGCCTCCCTTCTCATCTCTCCCAATCACACACACACAGAGATAAGCAGGATATCATGTCCCAGTAATAAATAATTAAACATGTACACATTTGGACAGACACATTATTAAAGGGGACCCGGGAAATCTGTTCTGCTGTTATACCCTATTACTGTTATCAGAACTTATTAGTTCTTTGTAAACCGCTCTTGATCTCTGGAAGGGACGGTATAAAAAAGTGTAACAAATAAATAAATCCACTGTTTGCCCCAATACAAGCATTGTGGAACCTGTGTCCTTTGGGGAAACTGCTAGGTACTTGTGACCTAGATTGGCTACTGTTGGAAACAGGATACTGGGCTTGATGGACATTGGTCTGACCCAGTATTGGATATCTTATGTTATAAACATGCATGCGTGCACACATACCAGTCTGCAAATTCACCCACCCACCAGATAGACATACAAAATAGATATGCAGGCAATGCAGATACAGAAGGATGTATGAATAGCACACATACACACACAAAGGGATTGGAAAGAGTGCCATGAACTATGCTCTGCATGCTTTCTCCACTTGTTTAGATTTCTAGCATTTGTACTGTATAAAGGCTTTTCAAAGTATGTTTTTGTTCATGACAACCTACTTATCAATTGACAGGAGGAATTTAGAAACTTTCAGCTCTGTCTGCTTTTTACTTAAAGACACCTGGAGCACTTTTACCTTTATTGCAACCTCTTTGGAGTGGAGGAGTAGCCTAGTGGTTAGAGCACTGGCTTGGTAACCAAGAGACCAAGGTTGATTCCCACTAGCACTCCTTATGGCCTTGGCAAAGTCACTTAACCCTCCATTGTCTCGGAAGAAAGGCCTGGAAATCTACTTCTGGTCACACTGCCAAGAAAACCAAACAGCTGCGGGGTCACCAGACGTCAACATTGACTAGAAGGCATGCATTGCAACCTCTTTATTGGGATGCTCTAACCTCTGTTTTTGTAGTATAAATTCATAACCATGTGTTCCTAGGCAACTGTCAGCTTTTTGTGATTTCCAGCTTAAGTAAAATCATTGAATCAGCTAGGGGTTTTTTTGCCTGCACAAACTAACTCATAGTTAGAAAATCCAGAGTTCTCGGTCTTTGCAAGCCGCACAATCAAAATGAAAACTTGTTGATCCATCAACCTTACCTGAAGTGGAAATCGTGAGATTCTCCAGGACCAAGCAGGAAGTCAGTCCTCACTTATGGGTGACGTCGGCGCCGACGGAGCCCTCGCGGAGCAATTTTCCCCAGCTTTCAAAGAAAGCCTTTGGGAATTGCAGCGCGCATGCGCGGTCGTCTTCCCGCCCGAGGGTGCCATCTTAGCCAGTCTTCTTTTTTCCGCGGAGCCCTGCAGACGTCCCCGTCTTGTCCCCGCGAAAAAGTTGATTTTCCTCTTTATTTTATACTTTTTTCTTTCGGTTCGACGCCGATCGTTTTCCCGCCCGGACTCGCGACGCCGGTCTCGAGTCCTCTAGCGTTTTTTTCGGTTTTTCTGACTTAGTCAGCTTTCATTTTCGTTTTCCCTGGCAGCCCGGTCCTTTGACCTCGCAGGGGCCCTTTTTCCCCCGATGGCTGCCAGTGGCTTTAAGCGGTGTGGTCGGTGTGACCGAAATATGTCACTAACCGACACACACGACTTTTGCCTCCGCTGCTTGGGCCCGGATCATGAGGAACTGATCTGTGGGCCCTGCAGCAAACTGTCCTCGAAGGCGTTGAGAAGTCGGCGGCATCAGCGCGAGAGAATCTTCGCTGACCCCAGCCGTACCCGGACCTCGTCGGAGGCCTCCGTGTCAAAGGGCTCCAGCTCGGACCGTCGCCGGAGCTCCTCCGACCGGGGTTCTCCCTCCGGGGACCATCGTCGGAAGGAAAAACCCGCGAGGGCGGCGTCGGTGGACGCTCCTGGCTCCGCGAGGGCCAGGTCGCATAGCCCCGACAGCCGCCCCGGGTCCTTGGAGAAGGAACATCTCCCGAAGCGACCTCGCCTGGAGTCGGAGATGCCTGCCCGGGTAAGTCCTGTAGTCCTTCTGGACTCGCCTCCGCGACAGCCGCCGTCGGGGCCCGAGTCGGGGGCTGCTGGGTCACCTGAGCTCGGACTCAGGTTGACGGCCTTGGAGAGCAGACTGTCTGCCTTCATGGACCAGCAGCGGGCACTGCTCGCTGGCCTCGCTGGCGCCGCTGCCCCGACCGCCGGGACGTCGACGTCCAAGTCGACCCTGGAGACCGAGCCGATCCTCGAGTCAATGAGAACTCGAGTCGATCCTCGGTCGAGGTCACCCTCGGCCTCCCGTTCGGGACCGAGGTCGCCGACGCCGACTCCCTCGACGTCGGGGCGGCTGGCGCCGCACCCTGCCCGGGCCGACCCCACCGAGTCCTCGTCGGAGTCGGTCTGGGAGTCTGAGGAGGAAGAGTCACCTGATTCTTTCCGGACTCGGTGTGTCCCATCGGACTCACCGGGGTCCGAGCCTCGGAAGCAGTCCCCCCCGGAGGATGCCCGGTTCTCGGACTTCGTTAGGGATATGGCCAAGGCTTTGGCCTTCCCTGCGGATCCCGAGGAGGAGCCTCGAGCCGAAGAGCTCGACGCCCTCCAGTATGACTCTCCCGCGAGGGAGCACTTTACTGTGCCGGTTCCTCCTATGCTGGAACGACTACTCTTCCGCATGTGGGAGAGTCCGGCCTCCGCGCCGGTCCTGAGCAAGCGGGTCGATTCTATCTATCGGGTCCGCAAGAGCCCTGGCTTTCAGAAGGCACAGCTGCCACACCATTCCATGGTAGTGGAATCGGCCATGCATCGTCTTAAGAGCCAGAAGATGCACTCCTCGGTGCCTCCTGGAAGGGAGGCCCGTAACCTGGATGGCCTTGGCAAGAAGTGCTTCCAGGGCTCTATGCTCGCATGTCGTGTCCAGACTTACCAGCTCTACATGGGCATGTATCTCCGGGATCTGGCTAAAGAGCTAGCCGGATTCTCCGCTGGTCTCTCCGAGGAGCCCTTGCGGAGGTTCCTAGCCTTGTCCACGGGCATTCGGGAATGCTCAAAGTTCATGTCCCGAGCAGCCTATGATGGCTTTGAGGCCTCGGCTAGAGTGGCCGCAGCCGGCATCGGTGCCCGCCGACAGGCTTGGCTTCAGTCGTCGGACCTTGAGCCCTGGGTACAGGACAAGTTGGTCGATGTCCCCTGCCGAGGCGAAAACCTCTTTGGCAAGCCCATGGCGGAAAAGGCTGCACAAATTGAGACTGAGACTCTCACCAGGACCAGGCTTTCTAGGAAGACCTCCGCCCCTTCCCAGAAAAAGAAGGGCTCGGGAAAAAAGTCCTTTTACCCGAGGAAGGCGGCTGCCTACAAACAGTACCCCCATTATCAGGCCCCTGCAGCTCCCCAACAGGGCCAGCAGGCCAAGGGACGGGGTAACGGGTCCCGTAGGCAGCAAGCCCCCAAGCCTGCACCACCAGCCCCTGCTCAGCAGGGAGGGGTTTTTTGACTCGCTCAGCATAGCCTCCCCCCCCCCCGCTGGTCCTCCCAGCACCGGAGGCCGGCTGGTTCACTTCGCCCACAGGTGGTCCAGCATCACCGCAGATGCCTGGGTGCTTCAGGTCGTGCGAGAGGGCTACCTTCTCCACTTCCATCAGGTCCCTCCCTCCTATTTTCCGGGAGAACCTTCGCGCCCCCCTCTGCACAGGGAGTTGCTCCTTCAGGAGTTAGCAGGTCTTCTGCAGGAACAGGCGGTGGAACCGGTGCCCCACCACCTGAGAGGTCAAGGCTTTTATTCAAGGTATTTTCTGATACCAAAGAGAACAGGGGGCCTCAGACCCATCCTGGACTTGCGCAACCTCAACAAGTTCCTTGTGCGGGAGAAGTTCAAAATGCTTACCCTTGGAATCCTTCTGCCCTACCTCCAGCAGGGAGATTGGCTATGCTCCTTGGATCTAAAGGATGCCTACACGCACATCCTCATCCACCCAAGCCACCGCCAATACCTAAGGTTTGTGGTGGCAGGAAATCATTACCAGTACAGAGTACTGCCCTTTGGCCTATCCTCCGCACCGCGAGTCTTCACAAAATGTCTCGCGGTCGTGGCGGCCCATCTCCGGCTTCACGGCCTCTATGTCTTTCCGTACCTCGACGACTGGCTCATCAGAGCAGCGTCCGCTCAGGAGGTCACCGACGCCACGTGCCGCACGGTGACTCTGCTGCAGCACTTGGGCTTTGTCATAAACTTCGCAAAGTCCACTTTGCTCCCCTCACAGGATCTCGAGTTCATCGGCGCAAGGCTGCACACTCCTCGGGCACGAGCGTACCTACCGCTCGACAGGGCTCAACGGCTCATGGACCTAGCCGGCCGCTTTCGCAGCCAGCCCCTGGTCTCCGCCAGGCGCTTCCTGAGACTGCTCGGCCATATGGCTTCCACTGTCCATGTGACCCCCAATGCCCGCCTGAACATGCGGTCTGCTCAATGGTGTCTCCGCCAGCAGTGGCGACAAGCCACAGGCGGCCTGGCAGACCTAGTGCGCGTCTCCGAGCCGCTGCTCTCGTCTCTCCGGTGGTGGCTCCGGCAGCCGAACCTGATATTCGGAATGCCTTTCCAGTCACCTCAGCCGACCCGGGTGCTGACCACCGATGCATCCCTCCTGGGCTGGGGAGCACATTGCCAAGAGGCAAGTACTCAGGGCCTCTGGACCACGTGGGAGTCTGCTCAGCAGATCAACTTCCTGGAGCTCAGGGCGATCTGCCTCGCTCTCAAGGCCTTCTCCCACCTGACTTCCCAACAGTCCGTCCTTGTCCAGACGGACAACCAGGTTGCCATGTTCTACGTGAACAAGCAGGGGGGCACGGGCTCCTTCCTCCTCTGCCGGGAGGCACAGAAGCTCTGCTCTTGGGCCGTCAGTCACGGCATTCTCCTCAAGGCAGTTTATCTCCCGGGCCAAGAAAATTGCCTTGCAGACAAACTCAGCAGGGTCCTCCAGCCGCACGAGTGGCGTCTGGATCCCTTGGTAGTTCAGAAGCTCTTCCTCAAGTGGGGTCTCCCCACGGTGGATCTCTTTGCCAGTCCTCACAACCGGCAACTTCCTCGCTTCTGCTCTCGTCAGCCACACCCCCTTCGGGTTGCGGCGGACGCCTTTCTGATCTCGTGGTCGGGGAGCCTTCTGTACGCTTTCCCTCCCATCCCGCTGGTCTCTCGGACTCTTTTCAAGGTTCTCCGAGACAAAGCCTTCATGATCCTGGTGGCCCCTCGCTGGCCCAGGCAGCCGTGGTTTCCACTCCTGCTGCAACTGGCGGTGGAGGGCCCAATCCCTCTGGGGATACAACCGGATCTCCTCACTCAGGATCAGGGGTCCCTTCTGCACCCCAACCTCAGGTCTCTCAACCTTATGGCCTGGCTGCTGAGAGGGTAGTCCTTGCTCCCCTTCTCCTGCCGGCGGAGGTGGAGGAGGTCGTCTTAGCTTCGCGACGGCCTTCTACCCGCAAATGCTACGCCCTTAAATGGCGTCGCTTTGCAGTCTGGTGTACCCAACAGTCTCAGGATCCCTTCTCCTGCCCGGTGTCGGTGATCTTGCAGTACTTGCTGCACCTCTCTAATCTGGGACTTAAGTCCAACTCCGTCAAAGTTCACCTCAGTGCTCTTTCAGCACATCATGTGCCAGTGGACGGCAGACCTCTCTCCAATGACCCTCTCGTAGCGAGGTTTCTCCGAGGTCTCCTTCTACTTAAACCACCTCTGCGCCCGCCAGCGCCTGACTGGGACCTGAATGTGGTTTTGCAGCGGATCACCTGTCCGCCTTTTGAACCTATGGCTACCTGTTCTCTTACGTTTTCTGTCTTGGAAAACACTGTTCTTGATAGCCCTCACTTCCGCTAGGCGCGTAAGTGAATTGCAGGCCCTCGTGTCTGATCCCCCTTACACTAGGTTCTACAAGAATAGGGTAGTCCTACGGACTCACCCAAAATTTCTGCCTAAAGTGGTCTCCCCTTTTCACATCAATCAGGAGGTGGTACTTCCAACCTTCTTTCCCAGACCACACTCCAGCCGAGCTGAAACGGTCCTCCATACCCTGGACTGTAGAAGGGCATTGAACTTCTACCTTGACCGTACGCGGGAGCACCGTAAAGCTGCTCAGCTTTTTGTGTCTTTTGACCCCAATAAATTGGGGCTCCCGGTCTCCAAGCGTACTCTGTCCATCTGGGTTTCGGACTGTATCTCTTGGGCTTATGGGGCAGCCGGACTCTCCTTAGAAAGTCGAGTCACGGCTCATTGCGTTCGGGCAAAGGCCACGTCAGTGGCTTACCTCCGCTCTGTTCCGCTGGCGGACATCTGCCGGGCCGCTACTTGGTCTTCGAGCCAGACTTTTGCGGTCCATTACTGTCTCGAGAGGGAGTCCCGCAGGGACAGTGCTTTCGGACAGGCAGTCCTCCGTAATCTCTTTGAGGTCTGAGCAACTCCTACCCTCCATCCCGGATGTGGGCTACCGGTGGGTGATAATTCAGCGAAGATTCTTTCCTTCTGTGCTGCTGAGCTAGAGGGAGCTCATTTTTGTGCTTAGGGTCTCCGGTAGCCTTGAGCTTGGGAGTCCCATAAGTGAGGACTGACTTCCTGCTTGGTCCTGGAGAAAGCGTAGTTACTCACCTGTAACAGGTGTTCTCCAGGAGCAGCAGGAATCAGTCCTCACTACCCTCCCTCCTCCCCTTGGAGTTGCAATCGTCTGCTTATGTTCTTTTTGCAAATTTTTATGCTGTCTTTTTTAGCTATGTCATCTGACTGGCTAAGATGGCACCCTCGGGCGGGAAGACGACCGCGCATGCGCGCTGCAATTCCCAAAGGCTTTCTTTGAAAGCTGGGGAAAATTGCTCCGCGAGGGCTCCGTCGGCGCCGACGTCACCCATAAGTGAGGACTGATTCCTGCTGCTCCTGGAGAACACCTGTTACAGGTGAGTAACTACGCTTTCTGTTTGCAGCACTGAAGCAAGATCCTGAGATCTCTTCCAAATCTAATTTCACTCTTGAACTTGGCTACTGCAATGCCAGAGGCTTCTCCTACAGTAAACTCACCGATTCACTGCCTACCTTCTAATGCATGCACTGTCTCGTTTGGTTCTTGCCACTGGCGAAGGTAAAACTGGATCGAGTGGATCTTCCTTTTACCCACTCCCAATGATGCTTGCCTTGAGTGGAGATGGGGACAATTGGAAGAAAGAGTCATCATGTGTTTTGGGAACATGCATATCTTCTAGGTCTCTGGTTCTGAACTGCATACACAGTGGATTATTGGTGTTCCCATTCGGTTTAGAAACATAACGGCAGAAAAAGAACACATGGCCTATCTAGTCTGCCCTTTATTTCAACATTTGGAATCAGCTAGTCTGTATTTGAAGGTTTGGCTGCAACCTTTATGCATGGTGGATAAAAGGGATTTCACTAGTGCAGAGGGATCTGTAGAAATTCTATGTAATGAATAAGCAACACTGTAACACAAGTAGTGTTTGTTGTTTGAATCACTGCAATTATGCTGCTAAGGTACAATAGATTTGCTACATGTGATTGCTTGAGGATTTTTTTCAGGCTTTGTATTTAACAATGTGCCTGGAAGTTTAGAGATTAATGTTGCTGTTACTCAGATGCCATGAGAAGCAGAATATTTCTTTGCATGGTGAATGCCATAGAGAAATGTCTTAGTGCTGCTCTGCAGCTACTATGGTGGGGGTGGGAGGGGGAGGGGAGGGGAGGGGAATTTGTGGATGCTTTACATTTAACTCGTAAGAACAACTATACTGTGTCAGACCAAAGGTGAAGTCATGTGAGCATTGTCCCTCAGGTAAGTCCCAATGAAAAACAATAGAACCACTAATCTAAAGGGAGGAGGCTATTATCTCCAGGAACAAGCAGGAATAAGTCCTCACATATGGGTACGTCGGTACCGACGGAGCCTGCGCGGGAAAGCTCCCCAGCCTTTCAGATGAAAGGCTTTTGGGGGCCTCCCACTGCATATGCGCGCTGCCTTCCCGCCTTCCTGACCAGCTCTCCTCAGTTTCTCTTTTTCCGCGGAGCCAGCAGGTCGTGTTCCTGTCACCGCTGAAGAAATTGTTAATTTTGTTTGTTTCTTTAGACCGCGTACCTGCCTTCCCCATACCGAAACCGGTACCGCCGGTCTCTCTTTCTTTCTTTATAAAAAAAAAAAAAAACGACTTTTTTTATTTTCTTCAGCACAGCTTGGTAGCTTTTGTTAGGCCTTTAGGCCTACACAAATTCTCCTCATGGAGAAGCCAGTCCCTGGTTTTAAAAAGTGTACCAAGTGCAGTGCTGTCATTTCTGTCACAGACACCCATGAATGGTGTCTTAAATGTTTGGGACCTGACCACTCCATACCGGACTGCCCATCCTGCTCCCAGATGTCTAAACGTGGTTTGCAGAACCGGGCCAACAAATTCCATGTGCTGTTTGCTTCAGAAGCATCACAGTCATCCAGGTCTTCCTCTCCGGATGGATCTCAGGTAACCAAAACTTCTGTGGGCAAATCCTCTAAAAGCAAATCTCTTTCTAAAGATCGAGAGGCTCTCAATCTTGAGTTCGAGGATTCTGCCCAGGCCAAAAAACCCCGACGGGAGGCTCCGGCCTCCAAAGCAACCATGGGGTCACAGGTTGACATCGATGGCACGGCCTCGACTGATCACCTGTTGGACTGCTCTGGGGTACCGGCCCATACCGGTACCGACATCCAGGCAGCAGTGGCGTCTATGGGCAATACTGTCCAGACCATGCAGCAGGCCGTTCTGGCATTCATTAAGGCTGCGACGCCCTCGGTACCGATTCCATCGGTACCGACCCCGGTTCCGGTATCCACACCGGAACCGAGACCATCGACTTCCAAACGTCGATCGGTTCAGCATGCTGGATTCAGGCTTTCGCCCGATACCGATCCCATGCCCGATACGCCCAATGTCGATACCGATCGGTATGCGTATCGTGCATTGAAAGCACAGAGAGAATACTCAGATTCTTCTGATGAATTCAATTCCTCTGATGACTCTGCTGAGCTTGCTCTTCCTGAGGAGCCCTCTTCTCCAAAGAGGAGGATGTCTCCTCCAGAGGATTTATCCTTTCAGGATTTCATTGTTGATGTAGCTAAAGGACTTTCTATTGCTACATCTTCTGAAAAAGAACCCAGATCAAAGAAATTGGATATTTTAGGATACTCTAAAGCTCCTAAAGAGGCAGTCACTCTGCCTATCCATGAAATCCTTCAAGAACACTTGATGGATTTGTGGGAGACTCCTTTAACACTGTCTCCCCATTCCCGTAGGTTGGACACCATGTATCGGGTCCCTCCTTCTCCTGGGTTCCAAAAAACTCAGCTACCTCACCACTCTATTGTGGTGAAGTCTGCCATGAAGAAGATAAAGAGTCCTAAAAGGCATTCTTCTACCCCTCCAGGGCGAGAATGTAAGACCCTTGACTCTTTTGGTAGAAAGATGTTCCAGGCTAGTATGCTTATAGCCAGGATCTACTCTTATAGCCTTTATATGGGCATGTTTCTTGGACAACTTGCCCTAAAGGTACAGCATTTTGCCCCCTTTATCCCTGATGATCAAAGGGCAGACTTCTTTTCTGTGGTGACACAACTTTCAGAGGTCTCCAAGTTCTCCAACAGGGCAGCCTTTGATTCCTTTGAGGTTGCTGGCAGGGCTTCGGGAATTGCTATTGCAGCCCGACGTCTTGCTTGGCTCCAGGCTTCTGACCTAGAACCCTGGGTTGTAGATGGCCTCAGGAATCTGCCCTGTACAGGTGAGAACTTATTTGGTGAAGACTGGCAAATTAAAGCTGCTCAAATGGATGCAGAAAATGCCACTCTAGATAGACTTTCTAAGTCTACTTCTACCCCTGCCAAAAAGAAGTCTTTTAAAAGGCCTTACTATAAGGCGGCCAGATTTTCCACAAATACTGGCCAGCAATCTGCTCAGCCTCGCTTTGCTGCTAAGCGTCAGCAATCTAAGCAAGTAAAGTCAAAGCCTGCAGTGTCTGCTGCACCCCAGCAGGCTCAACCCCCTCAGGGGTTTTGACTTGCCCCTAGAGAACTTGCCGTTTCTGGCTCTAGAACAACCAGAGCCCCTCACCATTCCTGGAAGGCTAGCTCTTTTTTGCTCCCAGATGGGAACAAATCACATCAGAGCAATGGACCCTCTCTATTATCAGGGAGGGTTACAAACTTCATTTCTCCAGCCTTCCTCCCCATACCATGGGGTGAGGCAATTCAGTTCTCCCCCATCTCTTCTGACCCTGTTGGGTCAGGAAGTCTCTTCTCTCCTTGCCCAAGGGGCAATAGAGGAGGTTCCTCCTCCTCAACAGGGGTTAGGTTTCTACTCCCCTTATTTTCTCATAACAAAGAAGACAGAGGGTTTCAGACCTATCCTAGATCTGAGAGAATTGAACAAGTTTCTGTTCAAGGAGAACTTCAAAATGCTCTCTCTGGGCATTCTCCTTCCATACCTTCAGAGTCAGGATTGGCTTTGTTCTCTAGATCTCAAGGATGCGTACACTCATATACTCATCCATCCATCCCACAGAAAATATCTTCGCTTTCTGTTCCAGGGAAAACATTTCCAGTACAGAGTACTACCCTTCGGTCTGGCCTCTGCTCCAAGAGTTTTCACAAAATGCATGGCAGTCGTAGCCGCATTTCTAAGAGGCATGGGAATCTTTGTCTTCCCATATCTGGACGACTGGCTCATCCGAGCTCCATCTCAGTCAGAAGCCCAGATTTCTCTGGACCGCACAAGACGTATTCTTCAATATCTGGGACTTGTGGTAAACGTTCCCAAGTCCCAACTCATTCCTACTCAGTCCCTGGAATTCATAGGGGCCCAATTGGACTCCACCACTGCAAGGGCCTACCTCCCTCTGGTCCGAGGCCAAAGGCTAATAAGCTTGGCCTCCCAGGCTCAGTCCAGAAGTCACTTGTCAACCAGGGAAATGCTGCAACTTCTGGGCCACATGGCCTCCATGGTCCATGTGGTGCCCTACGCTCGTCTCCATATGAGGGCAGCTCAATGGATTTTGGCCACCCAGTGGTCTCAAGCATCAGGACTGCTCTCCGACCAAATACTCACCTCAAAACGACTTTTTTGGTCTCTCCAGAGGTGGACATCCTCCAAAAATCTGTTGTTGGGGATTCCCTTTCAACCTTCGTTGCCCCAAGCAACCCTCACAACAGATGCCTCCCAAACAGGGTGGGGAGCTCATCTCCAACACCTCTCCACTCAGGGCACCTGGTCTCCTCAAGAGACCACCCTTCACATCAACCTTCTGGAACTGCGAGCAATCTTCCTTGCCCTCACAGTCTTCCACACCCTCCTTGTCAACCTGACTGTCCTAGTCCAGACAGACAATCAGGTAGCCATGTTCTATGTCAACAAACAAGGAGGGACGGGCTCTCTGTCGCTTTACAACGAAGCTCTCAGATTATGGGCCTTCGCCAGAGAGCATCAAATTCATCTTCTGGCAGTATATCTACCAGGAGTTCAAAACTCTCGGGCAGACAGACTCAGTCGAGTTCTGCTCCCACACGAATGGTCCCTGCATATGGACCAGATACGCAGAATCTTTCAGGAATGGGGGACCCCGGACATAGACCTCTTTGCAAGTCCGTGGAATGCCAAACTTCCCCGGTTCTGTTCCAGGACTCCGTGTCAGGGAGCTCAGGCCAACGATGCCTTTCTCCTACATTGGGGTCAGGAATTCCTGTACGCTTTTCCACCCATTCCTTTGATTCCCAAGACTCTGTTCAAACTTCAGAGGGATCACGGATCCATGATCCTCATTGCTCCACGCTGGCCACGCCAAGTGTGGTTCCCTCTACTTCTACAGCTCTCCCAGGACTCCTCCCTGGACCTGGGAGCTGCACCAGACCTTCTGTCTCAGGAGCAGGGGACTTTGTGGCATCCAAACCCCAAGTCCCTACATCTCCGAGCTTGGTTACTGAAGGCTTAAGCCTTCATGAGTTTAATCTTTCCCAACCAGTGAAAGATATCCTTCATGCCTCTAGGAAACCCTCTACCAGGCGTTCCTATGCTTTCAAATGGAAAACGTTTTTCCATTTGGTGTGTGCAACAGGGTCTTGACCCTCTAGCACTTCCTTTGAATTCTCTACTGGACTACCTCCTGCATCTTTCCAATGCAGGCCTCAAGACGAATTCAGTACGAGTCCATTTAAGTGCTATTGCAGCATCCTTAAAACCTATAAATGGACAACCTGTCTCCTCTCATCCTCTTATTGCAAGATTCATGAGAGGCCTGACCCTCACTAAGCCTCCCATCCGACCTCCTCCGGTAGCATGGGACTTGAATTTAGTTCTGGGTCAACTTATGAAGCCACCTTTTGAACCGTTGGTATCTACCTCCCTGAAATTTCTTTCCTGGAAGGTTCTTTTCCTTATTGCAGTCACTTCGGCTCGCCGCATCAGTGAACTGCAGGCTTTGGTGGCTAATCCACCTTATACCAGATTTCATCATGATAAGGTGGTCCTTAGGACGAATCCCCACTTTATGCCTAAAGTGGTCTCGCCTTTTCATCTTAATCAAGAGGTATATCTACCTGTTCTTTTCCCGGCTCCTCATGCATCCAGTGCAGAGAGGAACCTTCATACTCTTGACTGTAAAAGAGCTCTCGCCTTTTACCTCAACAGGACTCAGCCACATCGAAAGTCTTCCCAACTTTTCGTGGCTTTTGATCCTTCTCATTTGGGACTTCCAGTCACCAAACGTACACTTTCCAATTGGATTGCTCAGTGTATTTCTTTTGCTTACCAGAGTAAGAACATTTCTCTGGAAGGCCATGTCACAGCTCACAATGTGCGAGCCATGGCCACTTCTATGGCTCATCTTCACTCTGTGTCCATAGATCAGATCTGTCGAGCAGCCACTTGGGCCTCGGTTCATACCTTCACAGCCCATTACTGCTTGGACAAGGACTCCCGCCGGGATGCCTTGTTTGGTCAGGCTGTCCTCAAACACCTGTTCCATACTTAAATAAACTCCTGCCCACCTTCCCTGGATGGATGCCTGAGATCCATACGAAGATGGTTTACCCTTGGAGGGGGATCTCCCAGGCATCTTAGCTAGGGAGTCCCCATATGTGAGGACTTATTCCTGCTTGTTCCTGGAGATAGCACAGTTACTTACCTGTAACAGGTGATCTCTGGGAACAGCAGGAATTAGTCCTCACAACCCACCCACCTCCCCTAGGAGTTGTATCTCTATCTATCTATCTTCCTTTCCTCTCTCTCTATTGTCTCAGCTTTAAACTCGAACTGAGGAGAGCTGGTCAGGAAGGCGGGAAGGCAGCGCGCATGTGCAGTGGGAGGCCCCAAAAGCCTTTCATCTGAAATGCTGGGGAGCTTTCCCGCGCAGGGCTCCGTCGGTACCGACGTACCCATATGTGAGGACTAATTCCTGCTGTTCCCAGAGATCACCTGTTACAGGTAAGTAACTGTGCTTTCTTATTGGTCTACAAGTGCATCCACTGGAAACTTCTCTGGAGATGACTGGTGCTCATGGTCACAGTGTGTATTACAGGCAAGCTTAACCTCTTACAGAAAAAGACCTGTTTTGGTGGCTAGTGTCAAGCTACATGCTCTTCTGCTTTGAAAATGGGAAAGCTGCTGCTCACAATTTACTGGAATGGGAAGGGGAGCATATTCCAAAGCAGTTAGGTTGTTTGCAGACCTGCAAACCGCATAAATGGTGCTGAAAGGCATATTCAGTGGCACTAACCCGGTTAAATGGTGGCAGAGTAGGGGGCAGGAACACTGACTATCTGGTTAGCAGCAATTTTCAGTTGCGAACTGGATAGTCAAACCAGAGTGAAAGGTTGTCCTAACTTTAATGCAGTTTTGCAATCCAGACTGCAAAACTACAATTTAGTGAAACCAGATATTCAGTACCAGTCACTGAACATACACAGGTGCTAAATATCTGGCTATAAATTAAAGCAGCAACAGCTAGCTGCTAAAGCACTGGCTGCCACCACTGAATATGTCCTCCCTCCCTAACATTGTAACTGATGAATAAAACCTCTGAGGCTTGTAGATTCAACGCTGAACTAGAAGATTGAGGTACTTTTAATTCTCTGAGAACATACAGGAAGTCAGTCCTCACACATAGGTGACGTCAGCACTGACAGAGCCCTCGCGGAAGCATCTCCCCAGCTTTTCAAAGAAAGCCTTGGGAAGATGCCACCAGACATGCGTGGTCCCCTTCCTGCCTATGGGAGCCATCTTGCTTCAGTCTCCTTTTTTCCACAGAACCCACCAGAAGTCTGTCTGTTCTCCCCAAAAAAAGCATCAGGTTTTTTTGTTGTGTTTTGTTTTGGTTTTTTTACTCTCTTATCCGGTCTTGCAGCGGTATTCTTCCTGCCTCCGAGTGTGCTGCCTCAGCATCGCGTCTCGGGCCTGTTTAAATGTTCTCTTTTCCCACGGTTCAGTTCGCACCTTTTTTTCCGCTGGCAGAGCCTCAGGTCTTCGACTATGCTGGGGCCTTTCCCCCCCCTCCCCCCCATGGCCTCCACTGGCTTCAAGGAATGTGATTAGTGCTTCAAATGTGATTAGTGCTCAAGGATCATGTCCCTCACTAACACACATGACTACAGCCTCCATTGCCTTGGGCCAGACCACAACCTGGCAGAACTGTGGCCCTGTGCAAGAAAATGTCTTCCAAGGCCCTCAAGAGCAATCAACAGCAGCACGACAAGTTCTTCCTGGAGTCTCCAGTGACACTATGCTCCAAGGGCCCCTCTGAGGCCCTCGGACTCCCCTGGTGACTCTTTGGGCCCCAAGCAAGGCCACAGGTCCTATGAGTGGAGATCGCCAGTCAGGGAACAGAAGTAGAAAAAGAAGCGCTCGAGGGCTGCATCCGTGGATGGATCTGGGAAGGCGGGTAAGTCCCAAGACAGAACCCCGCAGTCCATGCCGCTCATCCAAGGGCACGGCGTGGAAGCAGCCTACCAAGGTCGTCCGAAAAAGAATCCTCCGATGATTGACCTCGGACCCCCGAGGCCATCCTAGTCGAGGACTCCCCTTCAGTTGAACCGGCACCAGGCTCAAGTCCCTTGGTGCCCACATCAATGGCTGCAGAGCCTTCTCGACTGGAGACCAGCATGGCAACCTTGGAGCACAGCTTGTCTGGCTTAATGGCTCAGCAGCGAGCCCTGATATCCATCTCCGCCAGGTCATCTGCCCAGAACACCGGACCCTCGACATCGAGGACATCCCCGCAAGTTGAGCCAATCCTTGAGAGCATACAGTTTTGAGTCGATCATCAACAGCAGTCTCGAGCCCAGCGAGTGCCCAAGGCTTCGGCAACAGAGCCTCTGAGGAATCCAGACCAGGCTCGGGGCCGGATCATCCTGCCCAGCTCTCCCTCGACTCCTCCACCGATTACTGGGACTGGGGACCTAAGAGTTGCTGGACACACCATTGCCGTCGCAATGTACCCTTGGATCCATCTCCCTCAGAGACTCAACGCTAATCCCCTCCCGAAGACATGGCATTCCTCGAATTCATATAGGAAATATCAAAGATGATGGCAATCATCCATGGAGTCAGAGGATGACCCTCACCCGGAGGAGCTCGAGATCCTCTACTACAAGGTCCCGCCAAAGGGAAACACTGACAGTGCCCATCCCATCCATCCTGTTATGGCTGCTTCTCTGCATGTAAGAAACACCAGCATCTGTGCCCCTCGTGAGCCGACGGCTTGACTTAATGTATCGAGTCCGCCAGAGCCAGGGCTTCCAGAAAACACAGCTACCACATAACTCCATGGCGGTGAAGTCAACCATGCATCTGTTCAAGAGGCAGAAGACGCACTCCTCGGTGCCCCCGGGAAGAGAGGCTCGCATCCTGGACGCCCTCGGCAGGAAATGCTACCAGGGCTCGATGCTCATTGACCAGATCCAGACATGGGAGGAGTAGCCTAGTGGTTGGGGCAAGGTACCTCAGGTCGGAAGGTCGGGGTTCAAATCCCACTAGAGGACAGCAACCTTGGGCCGGAAGGACTGGGGTTTTCTAGTCCCACAGGTGCTCCTTGTGGTCTTGGGCACGCCACTTAACCCTCCATTGCCCATGTTCCCTGTAAGTATTAGTGTATGTGTCTCATATCCCCATGTGTTAAATGTATCCCCCAATTGTGTTGTGACCGCTTTGATTGAAGGATAAGGCGGTATACAAAAACTGTCTAAATAAACTAAATAAAAAATACCAGCTGTACATGGGCATGTCCTTGAGGGACTGGCGAAGGAACTCACCGGTTCTTGGCTAGTCTTTCCGAGCAGCTTCTACAGTGGTTTCCGGATCCTGGCCAAAGCTATCCATCAGTGCTTCAAGTTTATGACTTTAGCTGTCGACTTGAAGCCATCATAGGCTGCTGGAGTAGCCGTGGCAGGCATTGGTGCCGATACCTGGCTTGGCTACAGTCTTTCGACCTGGAGCAATGGATTCAGGACAAATTGGTCAATAACCCCTACCAGGGAGAGAATCTCTTTGGAAAACCCATGACCGATGAGGCTGCAGAGTTGGAGACGGAGTTCATGACGAGGACCAGGTTCTCCAAGAAGATTGCTACCTTCCCACAATGGAAGGGCTCAAGAAAATAGCCCCTTTACTTGAGGAAGGGACCTGCTTACAGATCTACCTGCAGTATCAGGCCTCCCCAGCAGGGTCAACAGACCAAGGGAAATGGGCATAGCCCTCATAAGCAGAAGGCTCCCAATTCCAGGCACAGGCTCCAGCCCAATCTTGTGGGAGTTTTTGACTCCTGGAGCATAGCCTCTCCACTCCCAAGACGTCAGCAGCCCATCGATGGCCAGCCATTACCACCGACACTTGGGCACTCCAAGTGGTCAAGGAGGGTTACTTCCTCCACCTGCTCCCCCTTTCTCCCCAAGAGAGACCCCCAGGACTCCCCTTATATATAAGAACATAAGATATGTCATACTGGGTCAGACCAAGGTCCATCAAGCCCAGTATCCTTTTTCCAAAGTGGCCACTCTAGGTCATACGTACCTAGCAGTTTTCCCCAAAAGACACAGTTTCCGCAATGCTTGTACTGGGTCAAGCATTGATATCCTGGGTCCCTTCTTAATAATGGTTTATGGACCTTTCCTCCAGGGACTTGTCCAAACCTTTTTTAAACCCAGCTATACTAACAGCCTTTACTACATCCTCCGGTAACAAATTCCACAGTTTGATTACACGTTGAGTGAAAAAATATTTTCTTTTATTAGTCTTAAATAGTTTACCCTGTAGCTTCAATGCATGGTCCCCTAGTCTTTCTATATCTGATAACGTAACAATAGATCTACGTTTACCCGTTCCACTCCGTTCATTAATTTATAGACTTCATCATATCTCCCCCTCAGCCGTCTCTTTTCCATGTTAAAGAGCCCTAACCTTTTTAGCCTTTCTTCATAGGAGTATCCTTCCATCCCCTTTACCATTTTGGTGGCCCTTCTCTGAACCTTTTCTAATAATGCTATATCCTTTTTAAGATACGGCGACCAGAATTGCACACAATATTCAGGTGTGGTCTCACCATGGAACGGTATAGAGGCATTATAATATCTTTTGTTTTATTTTCCATTCCTTTCCTTATGATACCTAGCATTCTATTTGCTCTCTTGTCTGCCGCTGCACACTGGGCCGAGGGTTTTAACATGTTATCCACAATGACGCCTAAATCTTTTTCCTGGGTGGTGGTTCCTATGGTGGAACCTTGATTTGTGTAACCATAGTTTGGGTTGTTCTTCCCTAGTTGCATAACTTTGCACTTGTCCACATTAAATTTCATCTGCCATTTTGATGCCCAGTCTTCCAATTTATCAAGATCCTCTTGCAATTTTCCACAATCCTCTTGGGTTTTAACAACTTTACATAGTTTTGTGTCATCTGCAAATTTGATAACCTCACTTGTTATTCCACTTTACAGGTCATTTATGAATATGTCAAAAAGCAGCGGACCCAGCACAGATCCCTGGGGTACACCACTATTCACCTTCTCCATTGGGAAAATTGGCCATTTAGCCCAACCCTCTGTTTTCTTTCTTTTAACCAGTTCCTGATCCCCAGTAGTAACACTGCCTCCTATACCATGACTCTTTAGTTTTGCCAAAAGTCTCTGATGAGGGACCTTGTCAAAGGCTTTCTGAATGCCAAGATACACTATATCAACCGACTCACCTTTGTCCACCTGTGTATTCACACTTTCAAAAAACATAACAGATTAGTAAGACAAGATCTTCCTTGTCTAAAGCCATGTTGGCTGTCTCCCATTAGGCCATGACTATCTACATGCTGAGTAATTTTATTCTTTATGATGGTTTCTACCATTTTCCCGGTACTGACGTGAGGCTCACCGGTCTGTAGTTTCCCGGATCACCCCTGGAACCCTTTTTAAAAATTGGTGTTACATTGGTGATCCTCCAATCTTCAGGTATTAGAGATGATTTTAATGATAGTTCACAGATTACTAATAGCAGGTCTGCAATCTCATATTTCAGTTCTTTCAATACCCTTGGATGTATACCATCTGGCCCAGGTGATTTGCTACTCTTCAGTTTATCTAATAGTTGTAATACATCTTTCCCGATGTATCGATATTTCCTTCAATTCTTCCGCACCTTTAAATACCACTTCAGTCATGGGTGACATACCTACATCTTCCTCAGTTAAAAACCAAAGCAAAGAATTCATTCAGTCTCCCCGCTATCGCCTTGTCGTCCTCTTAGTGCCCCTTTAACTCCTCTATCATCTAATGGACCAACTGACTCTCTCACAGGTTTTTTGCTACAACTGTACTTGAAAAAATCTTTATTTCGCGTTTTTGCTTCCACAGCAAGCTTCCTCCTCAAATTCTGCCTTTGCCTGCTTTATCAATGCCTTGCATTTGACCTGCCAGTGCTTGTGCTGTTTCCAGGTTTCGTCATTTGGGCTCTTTTTTCCATTTCCTGAAAGATGCTTTTTTAGCAACAGCCGCCTCTCTGACCTCACCTTTAAACCATGCTGGCAGTTTTTTTGGACTTCCTTCCACTTTTCTTACAGCGTGGAATACAGCTGGTCTGGGCTTCCAAGATAGTATTTTTCAACAATACCCAAGCTCGATGTAAGTCTTTAACCTTTGCAACTGCTCCATTTAGTTTTTTCTTAACTATTTTCCTCATTTTATCATAGTCTCCCTTTCGAATTTAAAAGGTAGTACTGTGGATTTCCTTACTGTCCCTCCCCCACTAATTAAATCAAAGGCAATCATGCTGTGATCACTATTGCCAAGTGGCCCCAACACCCTTATCTCTTGCACTAGATCTGGTGTTCCACTAAGGACGAGGTCTAATATGGCTTCCCCTCTGGTCGGGTCGGTTTCATGACCAGCTGCTCCAAGAAGCAGTCATTTATGTCATCTAGGAACTTTATCTCCCTAGCATGTCCTGCCGTGACACTGACCCAGTCGATACATGGGGTAATTGAAATCACCCATTATTATTACTGTGCTGTAACTTTTATTAGCTTCCCTGATTTTCTTTGAGCATTTTATCATCCATTTGTTCATTCTGACCAGACGGTCAATAGTACACACCCACTGCCAACGCCTTACCATTTTTCCATGGAATTAAAAGCCATATAGATTATACAGCAAATTTAGTTTCCTGCAAAACTTTAATCCTTTCTGACTCAATTCCCCCTTCAGTGGGGATCTACTACTGCAGGAACTCATAGGTCTTCTTGAAGATAGGGCAATGGAGTCGGTGCCCCAGCACCTCTGGAGCAAAGGGTTCTACTCCAGGTACTTCCTCATACCAAAAGGAACAGGGGGTCTAAGACCCATCCTAGATATGAACAGGTTCCTGGTGATGGAGAAGTTCAATATGCTCTCCCTTGGAACATTGCTGCCTTACCTCCAACAGGGAGGCTGGTTTATGCTCCTTGGATCTGAAAGATACTTATACCCACATCCTCATTCATCCCAACCACAGGCAGTAATCTCATATTCATGTTGGGGGGCAGCCACTATCAGTACAGGGTGCTATCCTTCAAAGGCCTCCACCCCCAGAGTCTTCATCAAATGCCTAGCAGTAGAACACTGCCTACCTCCGACTCCAAGGGGCCTTCATCTTTCCCTACCTGGACTAGCTAAAAGGGAGTGTCCCACTCGTCTCCTGCTGCGCCTACTTAGGCCATATGGCCGCCACGGTCCACCATTACTCCAGATGCCCATCTTTATATGAGGGTGCCCTAGTGGTGCCTCCACAACCAGTGGACACAGGCCACAGACCGACTGTAGACACAGTGTCAATGACCCGCCAGCTGGTGGAGTCCCCTGAACTGGTGGCAGAACACACACAGCACCTTTGAGTGGAGATAGCCCTTCAGACCCATATCTCCCTGAGGGTCCTCACTAGGGACGCCTCCTTGCTGTGCTGGGGAGCACATTACAAGGAAACTCTGCACTAACAGCAGTTGGTCTGAGGCAAAAAGCAACTGTAAAATCATCATCCTCCTGGAGCTCTGGGCCATACACAGCTCTCTGGGCCTTCCGCCACCATCTGCAGCATCAGTCAATGCTGGCCCAAACTGACAATCAAGTGGCAATGTTCTATGTAAACAAACAAGGGGGGCACAGGGTCCAGCAACCTCTGCCATGATGCGGTGGCTCTCTGTGCCTATGTGATCTACCAAGTGATGCTCCTGCGGGTAGTGTACCTGCCGGGACAGGACAACACCTTGGCAGACCGACTAAGCAGGGTCCCTCCAACCACACAAGTGGCAGTTGGAACCCAGAGTGGCCAATCGGCTCTTCAGACTCTGGGGGATGCCTCTAATGGATCTCTCTGCCAGTCCAGACACTCCCAGTTGCCCTGCTTTCTGCTCCCGGCAGCACCACCCATCTCAGGTGGCCTGTGGATCCTTCCTCATCCCGTGGTCGAAAGCCTTCTATATGGCTTCTCACCCCCGCTGTTGATTGCCAAGACCCTCTTTGCAGGGCTCTTCACAACAGGGCGTCACGGAACCTGGTGGCTCCGTGGTGGCCCAGGCAACCGTGTTCCATCTGCTTCTTTCCGCTTAGCGGCAGAGGCCCCTATCCCCCTGGGGAGTGCCCCGAAGCTATTGTCTCGGGAGTATGGCTCCCTCCTGCACCCCAATTTGGGGTCCCTGTCTGACAGCTTGTTTGCTGAGAGAGTAGCCTTGGCCCCTTTCAACCTCTCAGGGGAGGTGGAGGAGGTCCCTTTTTGGTCTCCTGTGAAGACCTCCACACACGCCCGAGCCCCTACTGCCTTCGGCCTTCAAAACTGGCGCATGCCCCGCCCTTCTTCCCCCCGGTGTGGTGAGTGGAAAGCAATTCTTGTGCTCAGGCGAGCTAGTGCTACAATACCTACTCCAATTCAGTCAGGATTACACCTGATGCTCTTGTTGTGCGGCGCATCACCATCCTGTGGAGGGCAAAGTCCCTCTCGCGTGCATCCTCTTTGTCACACCGTCATCCTTCAGGCCCTCCTGTTATCTAAGCCCCCCATCCGCGCACACAGCGTTGGAGTGGGACCTGCAATGTGGTGCTTGTGCAGCTCACTGGGCCACTCATCTGAGCCCCTGGCTACCTGCACCTTGAGGTATCTTTTATGAAA